>LBNU01014745.1:74468-101371 GCA_014162995.1 Artemisia annua
AGGGGGGGGGGAGGAACGCGGTCGGGATTGGTTGTGCTAGGGGGACGTGCAGTGGTTGTTACTTCTGTTGGGGAACGCAACCATTAGCATTAGTTTTACACTATTTGTATCAAACCCAAACACCCTCCATGTCAACCTTTCACATTGAAAAACAATTATTAATATTATATTTTTTTAAATGATTTATTTTTTAATAGGTAATGAGAAATTAGAATATTATTCATAGGCCGGGTACAATTATATCATAGCAATCTGAAATGAACCTACCATTTCATGTTGACTTCATGGCACGAAACTGTGATCCTGACCCACGTTCCCATAACGAAGCGATCTAGGTTCCAGGCAACTAAGATTTGTTGCTTTTGTCGGCGCAAAAGGTGAGGAACACCGCCTCCCTATGCCACTATTTACCTTTGTCTAGCAACGTTCTATTGAACGGCAAAGAAGCATGTTTTGTGTGTGTGTGTGTTTTTATTTTTTATTTATTTATTTTTAATTAAAAAAGTTGAAAGGATGAGAGAAAAATTGTTGCAAAATTTTCTAACAAAAGAAGACGATTAAAAAAACCTGACGTAACTCGACAAAGCCGGAACCACACCCTACACCCTAACCACTTGATTATGAAACACCTAGGTACCGCTAAATAACTTTTGTGCAAGCCTACTAACCATTTTAAACAAGACACGTATTTTTCTTTCAACACAAAGATAACTTTCTTTGCAAATAATCGTCAAGGATATGATGATAATCCCGATTTTTTTTCCCGAGAACAAAAGAGCCGTTGTCAACTCGATGCCACCCAATCACATGGGTACTCACCTCATTATAATAGTTATATATACTTAATTGTTATTGAGCATTTTAAAATATGATGGGAGTTAGGACCACAAAGAGAAAATGGGAATTCCCAACTGCTAAAATCCGTACAACTGCTGCTTGCTACAGAAATGTTTCCTGATTACCTGCGTGTGTAGGTAGTGCATGCTCCATGTCTCTCTATTTAACCTTAATTTAATTTACAGCTGGGTCCATACCAAAACCTATAGAGACAAAATAGATTTGAACCTGTTTTAAAATATTTTGGACCCATTAAGTTAGTCTTTTTCACATATACATTTGTTATGACCCACCCAGACCACACATTCTTTCTTGGTTAACCCTCTTTTCATATATATTGAAAAAGTTTATATGTTAAATAGTCTATGTTTGACTATTAAATAACATATTTGCAAACTTTTATATGAAATCCTAACAATTACTACAAATTTAGTGTTTCCTAGAGAATGATCAATTAATCTGTGCGTTATGTCAAAGGATAGAGTTATAAAAGTGTGTTTTTTATATGTCATCTTGATAAGTCGTGCATGTGATGAATTTAAAGAATTTACATATTCTCCCGTTTTAAAATTATTGTCCACCAATAATAAACACACGTGTTTAAAAAAATACATTTATTAATGCTTTGATTTTTATAAAATGAGCTATAAACTTGCTTAAATTTGGAAAACTTAGCTTTTAATTTTGACTTAAACTTGAAAATTTTGTTGTGGTCATGTATGTGTGGGAATATTTACTGCAATATCCAGTGTGTAATGCAAGGTCACGTGAACCAAACAAAGCTGGTAATCCCAATTCGGGACCTAATTCCATCAATGATTCATGAAAAGCGATTTTTTAATTAGAAATCTAACATCCACATTTTAATTATCTATAAAAAGAAGAGACACTAAAAAGTAGATTCAAAAAATATGCTCGAAAATTTTGAGTATCCTTAATAAATCATTTAGCATATTTTAGATACAAGTTCAATTTTCCTTACAAAGACTTTCATATAATTGACACTTAGAACTTATAACTTACATCTTCAGCTAAAAGCTCATTCTAAAAGTTTCAATGTAATAGGCTGGGAAACAATACTTGCTTGCAACATGTGAAGAGTTACACATATAGCTTACAACTTTTTTTAGATCGGCAGAATATAATTAAGGCATAGCAAGAAGCTAAGTAAAACAATTACAAAGAATTGGAGATGACTTTACAAGAATTAGATAGCCACTCAATTCAAATGATAGAAGGTTTATGACTTCTAATGTAGATCCAATCAAAAGAGAGGTATCTAACATCTAAAAATGAGACTTCTCTTCGGTCTTGTGGACGGAAAAGTTGAGTTGTTCTTAAACTTCCAAAGGATCCAAAGGGTGAAAAGGACAATCACATCGAAGACTTTGGAGAGAATGGGAGACATGTTCGACCGAGATGCAAGGGAGAAAATGCCATTGAGATGGATACGACTATCTTGGAGGTTCCATCGTTTGATGACATCTCTAGCTCCCGGAAGCCACATTGCACTTTATATGAATTTCCACCATATAGCTTACAACTTAAACTAAAAGTCCATTTTCAATCAATAGCTTCTACTTATACCGGCTCTAGCTAAAAATTTCAAACTGTAATAGATTGCAAGATAATTCTTGCTACAAAAAGAAATGAGGAAGAAAATCTACTGTTAGCAAATTAATAAAAAGGACATATCTTAATTATAAGCAAATTAAATAACTCTAAAGACACAAAGGCATTATTGATTCAAGCAATATATATTTGGTGAAGTTTGATAAACTGAGCGGCTAACAAGTGTTATATGTAATAAGTAAAAAGTGATAACCCTTAAGTACAAGCTCTAATCGCCAAGGACGGACCCAAAATTTTTAAGAGGATGTTGCACAAAGTAATTATTGGGTTAACTAAAGTTACGCCGTAAGAAATGAAAGCAGCGAAAAAAATTATTGGGTGTTGCACATACAAAAAGAACGACAAATTTGAATTTTTTTTCCACTTCGTGACCTAAAATTGGGTGTAGCCCGTGCCACACCCGGCACCTATGTGAGTCTGTCCATGCTAATCTGGATTTGCTCATCAACACGTCAAGATATTTGTTTTGGATGCCTTTGAAATTGTATCACGCAAGAGAAACATAATTTATAAGCCGCAGAGATCAATAAAAACACCTTTTTATCACTTTTAGTTTAATTTTATTTTGCAATACGTCGCTGTGCTAGTAAAATTATGTTACACACCTACACGCAGCATCTTAGCTTGTCACTCAATGCACCACAAGTTATTGTTACATACTAAAAATCAACCGATAAACAGATTTAGTGACTTGCTGTATGAAAGTATAGGTGCATGTCGCATAAAAGGAAACAATATAATTGCAAAAATGCGTCATTATATTTTTATTATCATAGTTTAAAAGTGAGTTATCTATCCAAAAGTTTATTTACTATATTGAGACATCAGTCAAATTTACTACTAGTAAAGAAAAGGATTAATTAGAAGATGTAATAACTAAAATGTATGTTAAATTTATCTATTAAACACATATAAAAGTCATCATATCCTTTATTATTGCAATTTAGCAATATCGCTATTCGCTAGTGCACTATAAGAACACGCTGTATCAAAACAACGCCGACTCACATATAGAATCATACATACGTTGCGTCGGATAAAACTACAGGCATAAAAGTGTGTGACGATTATATGTTATTTTGTTGATCGATATATGATAATTATAAGATTTATACTTATTAAATCATTAAAAGAGACATATAACACATATAATCCCTAGTCGAATTTAGATTTATTTCAACTGTACAAGCTCTTTGATGACTAGACTTGAATTTGACAAATTTTACAAATTCTTGTTAACAAAAACTAGGCCCGATTTCTAGATGAGAAATGTGTGCTGTTCGTCTTTCTTTTTGTTAACTTATAAAACGCTACATACGAAGAGCATTCAAAATTAATTACTATCGAAACTAGCAAACCTAAATCCAAAAGCAGGCTTGGCTGAACTAACAGTTTGATTCTGAGTCTCTTCTAAAACATTCGAGCAACTTTACTGGCTAGCAAGCCACATTTTAAACGATCCCACTTACTGAAATGTACAAATTTTGCTCCAAGTGATAAAAAAATTACTACTATCATCCTACAAAAATCATACTACAATTCATAAAAATACAACCATTACATTCCTACACTACTAAAACTTAGGTAGTGTTTGATAACAACTTAAAGTGTCTTAATTGAAAAATAGGTAAGTTAATTAAGTTATTAAATAGATGTTTGTTTAGTGCTTAAAACTAACATATGACCTTTTAGAAAAAGCCATGGAGATGAAGGTCTCCAAATTAAGTCATCCATTTTATTTTAATTTTACATATTTACCCTCCCACTTCTTAACCTTATTTCAAATAAAAGGGTATAACAGTAATTTTTTTAATTCAGACACTTTATTTAGCACACAAAACAAACAACTATTTATTCATCTACAAACAGACATCATATACCTAGACAGACACTTTAATTTAACACGACTTAATAAAAAAACTAAACAAACAGTCCCTTAATTCATATAACTAAGAAAAAAAATTCGAGATGTAAAATTTGAAATTGGACTCCAAACCAAAATATTTTTGAACACATATAGAAAGTCACTTGACTTAACAATTTTCCAAAAATGTATATAACCGTTAGTGTGCGTAAAGCCCAAGCTAAACAGTACGTCGTCGTTTCCAAATCCCATACATGCTTCTCCATCCCACACACGACATAACGACGTCGTTGCACCAAAAAGGGTAAATCAGTAAAAATAACCTTTACAAATACACGTGAGACCCAACAACACGTATTCATTCACACTCTCATTCCCACTCTTTAAAAAATCTTACTTTCTCTCTCTATAATATTTTCAGACAAACTTTTTTTTTATAAAAATGGCGGATTATTAATAAAGTAAAGTAAACAATATTTTAATCTTCCATTTTTTTTAATAAAGTCATTATTTTTATAAAGTTAATGACGTCCGTACTGTTTGTTTCAGGTTACAGCTATACCTAGGGTTTGTTCAGCTTCTGTAACGGCGCATTATAAGGTCTGTATGTGTGTGTTTTTACTGTGTGTGGCCGTTATTTTTAGTTAAATCTGTTGTGAGTATTACTGTATTGATATGAGATTTTTATAGAGTAAATGAGGTTGTTGTTGTTATTAAATGTTAGGGTTTTTTATTTAAATTTAAATTTGTAGTTGAATGTGTATAAAAAAAATGATGTCCGTACAGAAGAAATGAATGAGATGAGATGAGATGAGGCTAGCTTATTGAATGTTTGTTGATGTTCCTTTTTTCTAGGGTTTGTTTTTTTGGGTTCATTAATATCATTTAATGTGTTTATTTATGATAAAATTTTACCAAAAAAAAGTATTTTCTAGGGTTGTTTTTCGGAATAATGCTTGAGAGTAACGTAAATCTGCTTATGACACTGCGCGAATGACTGAAAATTCGACGCAGCGTCGTTGTTGAAACAGTTTTTTTTATATGTTTAAAAATTTTGGTCGAGAAAAAGTAGGATATATAGTCATTTGCGCAACATTAGTTAGTCAAGCTACATCAAATCGGCCACTTTTTTTTTAACTTGAACGCGCAATAGTACAAGTAGGTGTGGTTATTCCTAGCAATTTTCCGTATTTTGTAAGTTTAAATTTTCTAATAGCTGTTTCCAGAAATATACATTTTTAGTAGTTTTTTCTACATAAAATCATCTTGTTTTTGTTACAAATACTAGTAATTTTTGTGTATCTAGAGTACTTAAGGCTTATGGAAACTTACTGCCAGTGAAAATATGTTATACCAATTCAGCTTCTTTTTCATTGACTATGTGTGTTAAGATGGAATTTGCTAATTAGGGTAATACTGCTTCTTTAAGTTTTGTTTTGTTCTCTAGCTGCTTATAAGTTTGACCCATATTAATTTTATGTTTTGTGTATGTGTGATTAAGTATAGTTTTATAAAGAGACCATAAAAATTCTGAAATTTATCTTATCCAGTTATCATCAAATGAGTTGTGTTTGTGCATTCTTGTGTTATGTTCTTATTTCCATTTATGAAATTACTTGTTTAAGTTATTTTAAAGAAGGATTGTTTTTTGTTTTTCAAAGATTTTGATACATGGCTGATTTATTTAGTGCATTCATTGAAACCTTAAAAAACTTGTAACACATTTTGTACTCGCCGCATTTAACAACTTCCAAGATTTTGACACATTTTTACACTACGAAAAAATTTTATACGGTTCAATATCTCTTTCAATAAACTCACCAAAGTTATTGTACAAACATTTGACAAAAGTTTTATTATCTATGACCATATAAATTTATATGAAACACTTTTTATATATCTTCATTTTTTGTTTTTGAATTTCAGTGTTTATACATTTTTTGAACTATTCTTACAATAAATGAGTGAAAATGTAAAAGATAAAAAAGTTTATATAGTGTGTGTCCCATGACAGAATGATCAGCCAATTAGGGCTTACTGTTTTCCTGTTACATTGGCATCTTTTACTCAGACCATGTTGCGCGCTTTTTCCATTCTCATGCCAGCATACTACACCCAATGCACATGTAACAGAACTAGCCTGAGCATGCAAAATATGAACAATGTATGATAAGCTTAAAAGGGAAAGAAACTTGCAATCAAATGAAAACAACATCTTTGGCTAGATACAGACCCTACTACACTACATTTCCATTTTCATGCTAGTCAAAGGAACCATGAAAATCAATTACATTTTTATGATTTTATGAAGAAAAAAAAAAGATTTTATCCAACTAGCTAGTTAAAGCTTACTTTCACTAGAAGAGGATATGTATGATGTAATATGTGTATTTTTGTGTTATTAATGATTTTGGCAGTTTGATGGATATTGGATTTATTTGACTATTTGAATATTTCTTTTGATAAAATGATTCTAGGAATATTTAGGTGATTTATTAACTGTTGATTAGCAATCTCCATGATTACTTATGCTAATGATAAATAGATCTAGTGTGATAAAAAATAATTTTCTTTTATATCTTTAATTTTGAATTCAAAACTTGTACAGGAGTGAAAATGGAAACATACCATAGAAAAAGATCAAGAAGAGGCAGCACCATTGCTGCTAACAATGTAAGTTCTCTTTTTGTTAGTATTATAATGTAATAGGTGTATATTCATATAGTATGTGTATGTAAGTGTGTTTTAATGTGTATAGGAGATGATAAGCTTGAATAGGAAAGAAACATGCAGTGTCCTGCATGGCCCACAAGCACCTTTGGCAAGACAACCTCTGCTTGATCCCAGTTGTAAGTGTACCTTATTATATTCTATATTCATATTTCAAATTTTGTAAGTGCATTATCACTAGTTTTTAGACATAAAAGATCATTTCTTTTCTTTGATTGTGATGATGGATAGTAATGACATAATGTGTGTCACAGATGAGGTTTCTGAGGAAGAGGTTGAATTGGGTTCTGTTTATGAGGTGAATCATACAAATCTTCCTCCAAGGACTCCAGCTCAGTTGCGATCGACTCGTGTTGTTATGGTATGATGCTAGTTTAAGTTTTGGAGATATTAAATATTGACTTTTTTTGATTTGATAGAATGGAGGTTTTTTAAATGTTGAAAGTTTGGTTTTTGATGGTTTAATTTTCAGGTGAGTGAGAAGACTGATTTGAATGTTGCTATTCGTTATCCGAGCGTTTCATCGTTAAAGACATATTTTGGTTGTGGAATTACTGAGATGTATCCTGCTTTAGATGAGAAGTTTGTGATGGGAATTAAGCTTGCAAGAAAAGTGCTTAAAAGGCAAGTTCCATCTCAAGAGTTTGCTGAGAAAAAGCATTTGGAGGGCTTTTGGCTGGTGAAATCAAACAATACTCAATTTGGGTCAAAAGTGGTTTTGAAAAATGAGGATATTGGTTTGGCCCAAGAATTAAAGAAGAATGAGATGGTAAGGTGGGGTGTTAGGAGGCAAGTTATGTACATTGGGAGACAGAAAGAGATTCCTAAAATACCATCTACTTCAAGTCTTGTTCAAGGCGAAAGAAAAGAAAGAAAAAATCAACATGAAATTAATGGTGATGAAGACGAATATGTGGAGGTGGAACTTGACGATGATGTGGATATTGCAGATAAAGAGGAGAATGATGCTGGAGTTGAAACAGATCAAGAGGAGAATGGTTCTCAAGCTGAAGCAGATAAAGAGGATAATGAAGTAGAAGCTGAAACAGATAAAGAGGAGAAGGATGTAGAAGCTGAAACAGATAAAGAGGAGAATGATGTAGAAGCTGAAGCTGATAAAGAGGAGAATGAAGTAGAAGCTGAATCAGATAAAGAGGATAATGAAGTAGAAGCTGAATCAGATCAAGAGGATGATGAAGTTGAAACTAAGCCTGAAATTGAAGAAAAAATTAATGATAAGAAGCCTAAAACTGTAAGAAAGATGAAGTGTACCAGAAATTTGAGAAAAAGAAAGGCTAAACAAACAAACCAATTATGGCAAGTTACAAAAAAGCGTATGAAGAAAGGCAAGAAATCAGCAATGACTGATCCCTCAAATAGATGGTCAAAGGAAAGGTAATAAAAGCCAACTTTCTTCATAAAGTTCAATCATTTATACATTCAATGCTGTATAGTTACTTATTAATCATTGAGAAGGAGAATTGCCTTAATTAATTAGGTAGACATTTATGTTTGTAAAGGTACATGGCTGCTGAGCTTAGTCTTCTGGAAGCAATGAAAGCAAAGAAAGCAATGATTGGCAATCCGATTACAAGGCCAGCACTTAGACTTGAAGCTCGAAAGAGGATAGGAGACACCGGGCTCTTAGATCACCTCCTCAAGCACGTTGCAAACGAGGTGGCTCCTGGTGGCAAGTTACGTTTCCGACGGTCACATAATGCTTCTGGTACGATGGAATACTGGCTCGAGGATGCTGATCTTCTTAAAATCAGGAAGGATGCCGGAGTTAAGGACCCTTTTTGGACTCCACCACCTGGTTGGAAACCTGGTGATTCTCCCATCCAGGATCCCATGGTGGCGAAAGAACTAAATAATCTCAAGGAAGAATTAGCATATATGAAAAAGTATATATTTTATTTATAATCACTTTTTCAAAGTTTAAAGATTTAATTTATTGGTGGTTTAATTATAGTTTTGTTCATAAACAGGGAGTTCTTACCAAAGAAGGTGATTGAAGAAGAATTGGCAAGAATTAGAAGGTAATAAAATGAACATGTAATGATATCTTTTTTAGTGGCTTTGTTATTGATTATAGTTGATTAACCTATGATGTGTATAAACAGTGAGTTTGATGTGCTGACTTCAAAGAATAAAGAAGATCAAAGTCAAGCAATAGTGGTTTCTGATTTTGTTGACACTAGTCCAAAGCAAGTTATAGATTTCTGCAATTTTTTGCTTACTTCAGAGTCTCAAACAACTGATGATGTTGATAACTCAATGATCTCAAAGGTAACAAATTGTTTCTAGTGTAAGGTTTCCTCTTTTGATCAATCTGCATATAACCTTTTTCATGTTTCTTTATTTAGCAGGAAAAGTGCATGAAACCAGTATTGGTCATCTCAGATTTCCTAAAGAAGATGCAGGTCAGTCATTCACTTAATGTTTCATGATACACTAATCATACTTATTTATTGTGCTTGAAAAGTTACTACATATTTAATATGCTAGAATCACAATATATTGCATGTGACTCTTTTAGATTAGCTAATGAACTAATGCAATATTTATCTGCTTAACACTTAGGTTAGCAATTACTCAATCATGGAATTAAAATTTTCATAAATTGTAGTTTCTTATATACTGTAGTTAAATGAACTTTATTAGTGTTTGCATATGTAGAACCTACTAATTGTCAAAAGTTAATCAACTCTCAGATAATGCTATTTGTAAGGCATTCATATGTTTGGTTATTAGGGAACATTATGGAATTTTTAGAACACAGATCTTTTATAAAAATGAGGTAATCTGTGACTATTCTAATAATCATGTTTACTTTTGTCACATGTTGTATACAAAACAAAGTAAGGGTGTGGATCACTAGGCACAAAGATTCTTCTGATATAGTATTGTATATATGTATAATATATTTTTTGAAGAAGATATAATATTGTATTGAGTGTTGACTGCTGAGACTTGTGCCAGAGCTTAGTTTGGTCAACTGGTAACTCAAAAAATAAGTGCAAGAAAGATGAACAATTTGGCATATTATGTAGTCTTGGTAAGGAGTGCAGTGCTCATTCTCCAATGTGGATATTGATCTTATAAAATATTATGTAGATTTTAAACCCAATATCTACTTTTCAATCAAAATACAAAACTTTAGATTGTAATTTCTGCATTTCATATCTAGAAAGGTTAATGAAATTCTAGTTGTTGTACAATTCATTTCAATATAAATACTAACTAATCTTTAACTAGATTTTTATTAGTTAATAAATAAAAGTTGGAATGTATGTGAACCAAAACTATAACCATCAGTAACTTCATGAGAAGGAAAAAACTCCTTTCTTTAACTATGATAAAGTAGAAAATAATGTTACTTTTAGAATGTCAATGATAATTCAATTCATGAAAAAGTTCATTTTCTAGTAACTTTTAAGGTTTTGGTCAAAGAGATTCTAGATCTATTCATATCAAGGGTTTTTAAACTTTATACAAGTACACCTGATTTTTTTTTCAAGTATTACTATACAATGATATTACAAGTAAATCTTTTCAATCATATAATGTAGTCAAGCTCAAGCATGCACATATGAAGCATACTGTATATATACTAAACTTAATCTATGATATTTTATTATTTCACATAATGATGCCTTAATATAACTTACAGTAGTTGACATCTATTTTGTATCTATACATATATAATCAAATATAGTATTCACAATAAGCATATATGATGGTATGGCACAGTACTTGTATTTGCATGATGTTATTAATAACATTTGAAAATATATGCATTTAGGCATGGGCCCAGGCTGTAGAGGTTGGTAAGCAGACAACCCAGATGGAAGCAACAAATATTAGCCAAACAGTCTCCAATGCCCAGCAACATTCAGAAAGCCCAATACTNAGTACTTGTATTTGCATGATGTTATTAATAACATTTGAAAATATATGCATTTAGGCATGGGCCCAGGCTGTAGAGGTTGGTAAGCAGACAACCCAGATGGAAGCAACAAATATTAGCCAAACAGTCTCCAATGCCCAGCAACATTCAGAAAGCCCAATACTTACAGAAGATAAGGACAAGAATGAAGCAGCTGTAGCACTAGCCAAACAACCTTCTGCAGATAGTGATCAAGAAACATCTGATGCACAAAAACAAGAGCAACCAGCAGCACCACCTGAGGGAAAAGCAGCAAAGATTGAGAGGCTAAAGAGTGGATTCAGACTTTGCAGACCACAGGGTACTTTTCTCTGGCCTAATATGGTTAAAAACCCCACAAGCAACATGTCTTCTTCATCTCAGGTTGAGGATCACTTTGTGGTCCCAACTCCACCCTCTGTTAACTCATCCACCCAACCACAACTACCCTATTTCTCTCACCACCACCACCACCTTAACCTTGCCTCCCCGGTCAAGCCGGTTCCCGAGAAACGCCCACTCACAGTCACCATTTCCGCAGTCTCCCATCCAGAAACCACCAGTAGGACCCCCAGCCTTATCAACCTCAATGACATCCCAACAAATCCATCTACTACTATTAAGCTAAGTAATGTAAGTCCATATCTTTTTATTTGAATCAAACTGAAATTTAATTTGTGTTTTGGTCATTGCTTGATTATAACTTGAATCTGTTTAATGTGAAATAATAGTTATTGTCATCTGAGATGAAGAATGATCATTCATGGGAAGCATATGGAGCGATATTTCCATCAGCACACAAGAAAAGAAAGATCTCATCCTCTTCGCCCTCTGCTTCCTCGGATGCACCATTATCATGCTTCTCCAACACAACTCCAACTTGGGTACCTGGTTCAGGCGGCCCCTACAAACAACGCTTCTGATCTGGTTATGGCTCAAATGACAACTATTAGTCTATATTAGTCTGATGCTTACATAGTACATATATTAGAGTGAGATATATATCGATCTCTAACTCATTTTTGGTGTATTTGAGTTGGTTGATCGTTAACTTTAGTAGCATCATATATGCTTTTGAAGAATCACATTAATTCCCATGGCAAGCTAAATTTCAACTATATGACAGTTTAAAAAAGGATGTCATGGGAAGCAAATACCTTTTGCCGCTGCTCAAATGTCGATCAATAGAGTTTTGCACTTATGGGCAGTCTTCTTTTTCACCTGGATAGAAGTTATTATCTCTGAGTTGTCAATGATTAGGTTAACCCATACATACATATAGCACCCTAACAGATATATTAATCTGTAACAAAAATTATGCCGATCTGGACAGAAAATAATACACATGAGGTTTCAAGTAAAAAACAATTCCATTGCTCAAACTATACAAACTAGTACGTTCAATCACTATAAGACCCCTGACTGGAACCCCAACTTTCTGCGATGTGTTTCAAAAATATTTATATGTATTTATATAAAATGTGGAATTTGAGGCAATCAACTTATCTTGGCAATTGGCATGAGATCTAAGGTGTTCCAAATTAAGTGTGATTTTGACACAGGATAAGTTAATG
This sequence comes from Artemisia annua, assembly GCA_014162995.1. NCBI lineage: Eukaryota > Viridiplantae > Streptophyta > Magnoliopsida > Asterales > Asteraceae > Artemisia > Artemisia annua. The sequence goes on from LBNU01014745.1 coordinate 87,034, forward strand.
CACCGTTGAATATTGAGAACTCATAATAACGGAAACGTAGCAGACAACAGGTAACCTACATCAATGACATGAGCAGTTTCACCTTTGCAATCCCAAAAGATTAGCAATTTCGGAGTAATTAATACAAATAGGTTCCATGAAATAATTACTCAGGCACTGATATCAATTATTTAACTTGGTAATAGGCTCTAATTTTCTCATACCAATGGTTCCACCAACAGAAAGTGCCCAACTTATAACTGACATATGATGGATTGATGGTGGGGATAAAGATAGTTTAGTGAGGGAAACCCATTCTGTTTGCTTTGTGAAATTAGGAACCACATACAACCATGACCCTGAATTTGGTAGTTCGATGGTCTCTAACCCAAAGAGTGCACTACAACAATATCAATGATTTAGGACGGCCAAAAAGATATGGACGAGATTGTCGTCCCTAAATGTTGTCGTGGCCCCACATTTTTTCAACAAAAATTGCAGTCAAACGAGTAGCTTAGCCCCACACAGTTAATGACGACATTATCGTCCCTAACGGTTTTACAAAATAAATATTTACTTTTTTAATTTTTAAAAACTTTTTAATCAAATACTATTTTTAAAAATACCTTTATAATTTTAAAAACAAATTTAAAAAAACGTAAGGACGATAATGCACATCCGTTTTGCACCAATCAAATGGTGTCGGATCGCATTGTATAGAAGAGTAATTTCGATTACGTTGTTTACTAATCGACATCGTTTTTGTACCCTCAAAATGGTGTCGTTTGCTTCGCTATTGTGTAGAAGAGTAATTTTGATAACGTTGTTTACTAATCATTCCACCATTTGTAAAACAAGTTTTCATTTCCAATTTTACTATATGCTTTTATACGTTTGTTAGTACTTTTTAAAATTTGTTTTTTTCCTTGAATTATTGTACGATGTTATTTTTTTAATATTTTTTTATTATTTTACGTTGTATGTATAAACATTATATGAAACACTTAACCACAATATCGCAATATATTTTCCCGTATAAGATATTGTCGTTATGTACGGGCACTGGCTTAGTATATGTAGTTAAAAATTGTTGGTATTAGGGTCTTGAAAATCAAAGATTGCTTGGATAATTGTTGAAACGTGTATGATCCACTTTCTGAATACGATATTTCGATCCCTATGGTTTGTCAAAAGTTTCACTTACCGTCCCTCAAAATCGAAAGTTGCATGAATCGTCCCTCTCATTGCAAAGAATAACACTCGTTGTCCTTTTGTTTTAACAGGTGTTAAGTGTATTCCGTTATAATTTACATGTTAGCCCATGTTGGTTAACGGCTATTGCATCGTCTATCCTTTATAATAATGGTCGTTTACAATTTAAATTTTTTCGACTTAAGATATGTTTTCATACGTTTTTATCCGCTTTTATATGTTTTCATTTTTTTATACGTTTTCTTACGTTTTTATCCGTTTTCGTTCGTTTTTATACATTTTCGTCCATTTATATATATGTTTTTCTTGCGTTTTCATATGTTTTTATCCGTTTTCATTCGTTTTTATACGTTTTTATTCATTTTCGTTCGTTTTTATATGTTTTCGTCCGTTTTTTTTGCGGTTTGATATGTTTTAATCCATGTTCATTTGTTTTTATACGTTTTCTTACGTTTTTATCTGTTTTATACGTTTTCATCAATTTTTTTTACGTTTTGTTCATGTTATCCGTTTTTATACGTTTTCGTAGATTTTTATCCGTTTTCATACATTTTCATCCGTTTTCATACGTTTTTCTTACGTTTTCATACGTTTTCATCCGTTTTTATACGTTTTCTTACATTTTTATCCATTTTCGTCCGTTTTCATATTTTTCGTCCCTTTTTTTCACCCTCTGATTTGTTTTTATCCGTTTTCATCTGTTTTTATATGTTTTCATCCACTTTTATACGTTTTCTAACATTTTTATCTGTAAACGTATAAAAATAGACAAAAACGTAAGAAAAATTGACAAAAACGTATAAAAACGGATTAAAACATAAGAAAACGTATAATAATGGATGAAACGAATAAAAATATATGAAAACGGATAAAAACCTATGAAAACGTAAGAAAAAAAGCGTATAAAATCGGATAAAAACTTATAAAAACGGATAAAACATATCAAAACTGTTATTGTGATAAGTTGAAAATTAAAGTAATTGTGAATTTAAAGTTGATTACATATTTTTTCAAAAAGTATATCTAATTTTTGACCCGTGCATGCACGAGTTTTTGATAAGTTGAAAAATTTTCGCAAGTAATTATAACATTATCATTGAAATGATTTCCGCATAAATTAAGAAGTTGATACTAATATATTGTTTTTCTTCAGTTGAGCAAACAAGGTTTTTATGATCTTGTTTCCATGTTGTTGATCTAACCATTATATGGTTAAACTTTATTAGAGTCGGATAAAAGAACGATAAGCATAACTCATAATTCTTTAAGCATGTAATTGATTAATATAATTAAAGTACAGTAAAAGAAGGGAAGTTCAATATTCAACATCGTGCAACATCCCGCCAAAACATGAGGCACCTTTTTATGATTTTTTTAAATATATACTACCTCCGTCCCATAATAAGTGTTCAGTTTGATTTTTTTTTTCTTGTTCAACTTTGACCTTAAATATTTTTATGTGTATTGTATAATACTTGATGCAAAATATATGAATGGATTGGATTTTAAAAGTATTTTCATTGATATAACTTTCATTAAGTATTACTCTCTCCGTCCCATAATTATTGTCCACATTTAACTATTGTAGTCTTTTGTTTTCAACTTTGACCGTAAATAATTTTCTTTGTGTTATATATTACTTGATGCAAAATATATAAACGGTTTGAGTTTTAAATGTATTTTTTATTGGTATAATTTTTATCAAGTATTATATAGCATAAATAAAAATATTTAAGGTCAAAGTTGCAAAATAAAGACTTCAAAAGTCAACACTGGACAATAATTATGGGACGGAGGTAGTATATAACACAAATAAAATTATATTTAAGGACAAAGTTAAACAAGAAAGAAAAAAAAATCAAACTTGACACTTATTATGAGACGGAGAGAGTAAGTTTTAATGACTTGAATCCCAAAAGATAACCATGAAAACCTATTCTTCTAAGTATGATTAATTAATACTTCTTAAGCCATGCCCCCATGGCACAAGTTAGATAAAGCCATCATGCAAGAGCCATCATCAATCACCGATGTTGGAATTTGGAAAGATATCAAACCCATAAGTGGGACACACTTTCGGTAGACACCGGTTATCTTTCCATAAGCTCTCAACAAAATAATCCACCACAGACCTTGTTATAAGATGCCAAAAGTGTATCGTATTAGGAAAGAATGTCTGATGCAAACAAACAACAAATAAAGAGGCAAAAATCAACTCATGAGTTCACGCCGTCTTAGCCATAAAGCTAGTAAAGCGGTCGTTTTAGCCCCTATTCTATAACCACCAAAGTTCATATAAAATTAGATAGGTTAGCAATATTTTTAAATAGAAAAGAAAGTTGAAAGTAACAAAAGTGGACTCTAAAATTTTTGTTAGGAAAAATTACATAACAATCGAAATTCATAAAATATATTTTCCATGGATAAAACTAAAAAGTTGAACTTTTTCATTTCTGTAAATTTGTAACATATTTTTAGAGGTTTTCCACCAACTACTTAAGAAAATTATTCTATAAAAAAAAAACATACTCAAAAATATAATGGTATAGACGTATAGTTATACGTCACCTATTCAAATTTCACATGATGGTCTCAGAGAGAGCAAGATATTACTAACAAACAACAAAATAAACAACGTGATGACATGTATAAGAGGCACACTAATAGAGTAACCACTAGAATATATTCTAGTGTTACGTATCAATTGCACAAGAAGTATATCTATAGCAAAATATACATATCTACACAGATAGTACCTGGCATGAGATCTTGAAAATCTTATCATGTGACATGGAGAGTTTCAAGTTGCATGAACAAAATATATTGCAAAATCCCATCGTATCTATGTAAATAAAATCCAGTCGTATCCATGCAAATAAGATCCTATCATATCCATGCAAATCTGCCCAAAGATATGTGATGGAGCAATTCATCTTGCCTATAAATAGAACACAGAGAAGGAGCAACCATCACAGCCTCTTCCTCCACTTCTTTCATTACACAGTGTCTTTTGTGTTTCGAAACAAGTAAACACAAACATCCGGTGAATAACTCAAAACCATTATAAACTTTCACGATATGGCTACTCGGTTCCTTTTAGGAAATGTGGCGTAAAACCACATACATAAATGTGAGTTACCAGCAGGGAATCGCCACCCGAAAAACCATTCTCACCCAAGTAAAAACGGTCCCATCACAATATTCTACCAGTTCACATATCCCATTCACATAATATTTCACTCTTTCTAAATGATGTCAAGTATCCGGTTCGTACTAAAGGTGAATAGGTCAACGACTTAGGCCCATAAACTCCGACCCGTGATTCTACGCTTCATCACACACCAAAAGAACTACACAAATATGTATGTCCTACGACTTGCACAAAGTCAAATGAGTATGCGCAAAAGAACTTTTAGTTTTTGCTGTTGTCCTAAAAGTAATATGATGTTAGGAAAATTAGTTTACCATAAATTTAAATGTCAGAACTAAGAATGACGAATGATGCCATGAGTTTGAACCAATTTTTGCGATCATCTCCTTCTTCCTGTTTGTGTCTTCTTGGGACTTAAACACATAGTAAGTCACGGTTCCAAGAACCCTTGACATCATAACACCAGAACTGTGTTAAAAATAGCGGCACATTCATATATTCGACTGGCTACTATATAAGAATAAACCACTGCACGAAAGCCAATGTAGTGCACACAGAAGCCAAACAACATGAGTTAAGTAATCACCTCAACCATCATTTTTTCGAGTTTTGTCTCACCTCGAACCACTGTAGTACACACAGAAGCCAACCATTGAATTGCATGTTGGAGAGCCACTTCAATCTTTCCAATATTAGCATCCATCTCGCGGTTTAACTTTAACACATCATCATTCTCATAAACAATCTCACTTTCCACCAATTAATCCGTCGATTTATGGGAAGCCCGTTTTAGTTAATCCATACCTAGCGCTGCCCATAAACAACACCCAAAGGTTATGCATCTTCACCTTCACAGGAGCAACAACATATGAATCTAACCACAACCTTCACTGCCCATGAGAACACGTCTCCACGACCATGAACACGTCTCCCAATTTTTTTCTTAATAAGATTGTTTTAGGAAAATACTTTTAGTAAGATTGTTTTATTATAAAAGATACGGAGTAGAATGGTACACAATTTTTCTTCTGGTTCTCTTTAAAGTTTTTAATAGTTGTATGACTTCTCACTGTCTCTATGTGTTTGGCTTGCCTTTGGTAAATGGCTGTTATTTAGGTCATTATACAATATTGTTCTAGTTAATGTGATGTGGTTGTGTTAAAACACACGAGTTATTTCTTTCCTGTTTTACTAATTTTGTGTCAAAATCACTGATACATGGCTACACACATCTTTTTGGGTTTAATCTTAAGGTTGTAAATATTAACTTAACATTCTTATCTGTTTGGGCCATTTTAAAACAGGGGTTCTGAACTTTTGCTTATAGTAGTTGGGATATTGCATTTTCCATAATCATTTGAGTGGAAGACAAGCAAAACTTATACAACAAACAATCAACAGAATTTCGTATAAGGTGAAAATGCAGTTCGTGTTTACTCTTAATCTCTTTTGTATCTGTAGACAATGTTTTTGGTCTCTGGGATGCAATGCCATGAAATGAATACCCTGTTTTCCTACCTATCAGAGCGAGCAAACAGATCACTCCCCCAAAAAATCACTAGAGCAAAAGAAGAAAACATGCGATAAGCTAAGTTAAAACAAAGACTGAATTAACGAAGGACTATCCATGTTCTACTCTTGACCAAAAACTACTCTGGGAATAGAAATCCACATAACAGAAACTGCTTGAATAATTTTATTTAAATTAAAAAGAAGGCACCGACGAGATACTCCACACTTATATATCGAAACTTGAACGCTTGAATCATCCCAAGTATTTCTTCTTCCAGGATAGAAACCACTCGAAAACAACATTCAGATCAGACATCATCGATATCATCTTCTCCTTCCTGGTAAAATTGAAAATCCATGCTGAGTAATTTTAATTTAAGCCAAATAAATAATGACATTGGAGGGTACCTTTGGTGGAGACTTCCTAAAATGTCCATACATACGGTCAAAATAAGTATTCCTGAAACAGCACTGGCTGTGCCTGTGGCTGTGGTGTTCAAGAAATAATGGTGGTTTGTGTTTAACAAAAGTTAACTCACGTCTCCTCATTAAAAGCCTAGACCTCTTCTTCTTTTTTATGACGCTCGTCTCTGGGGGAGGGGAAAAATACTAGTTAAATGGTTTTAACATTATAAAAAGATATGCGAAATCATACACTACGCGTGAATAAATAAAATCTGACAAAAACATGAATATTTACTTTGTTTGGTTGACATTCTTTTCTCATCTTTATTGTGCAAATGTGGACGATGATTCTGCAGCGCAAAGATCAAGTGAGAGATATATAAAGGTCATGAACATATATGTGTTTTAAGCACAAACAACAAAGCAAAAATAACATGGAGATATCAAAGAGAGATAATTAAACATATTTTGTAGCAGTAACTAGAAGATAAAAATGAAACCGATAATCAGAAAAAGATAAACCTAAATCACTAAATTATTTAGCAAATGAGTCATGAGAGCGAATTAGGATTCAGAAAGATTTGTATCAGCTACATTAATGGCAGTAAGGTAGCAAGTATAGACCCAATGATAGATTTTAAAAATCAACAAAATTAAAATCCAAAAAAAAAAGGTTAACCTGAGCAGGAATAGTGCCTGCCTTGACATGAGCAAGGTGCCGGGTAAAAGCTTCTTTAATTGTGGGATGAGAAACCTTATTGCAAACTTGTAGAAGCTCTTTCTCAACCTTTGATTTGTATTCCTTGATCATCCGAGACACGTCAAGGTGGTACCACTTGTCGTCCTCGTCATATCCGTAGAAATTATACAAATCACGATAACCATTAGAGATGTTACGGAAGGCGTCAATGAGGATTGTATCTTTGTGGGTGGCTGCTGCTTCCTTGCCGATGACAAAACTTTGGATGAGATCCACTGTTATTTGGTAATCCCAGGTAAGTTGTTTAACCACCTCTTGTTTTTCCCAGCAAACGTTTAGTTTCTTTTCATCATCTCTCTGCTGTTGCAGCTCGAGTTTGGTAAGTTGCGAAGCTTTTCCTTTCTTCTTTTTACTTGTACCTACTTTAGCTGTGTTTGAAAATAAAAGACCGGAAGCATAATAATCTAGTTAACAACTACTAGTAGTATAAAACATTATTAATTAAAAGGGTGTTTATATAATAAATGAAATAATTACCAGTAGTGTCGTCATCATTATCCGCATTCAAATGAGCCTGCAGAAAGAAAGAACGAAATAAATAAATAATATTACAGTATAAATAGAAAACAGACGACATATATATACCTCCTCTATTTTAGATTTGAAGTGAACAAAGGTCTCTTTATAAGAAACATTATTATCACAAATGTATTGAAGCTGATTCACAACTTTTGATCTGCACTCCTTGATTATCGAAGGCAAGTCCTTGTCGTCGCCCGATTTCGATTCTCTCAATTCTTTCATAACATCTTTGATGTTATCCGACGCGGCTCTGAGGACATCGTTGGATTTAAATTCTAAAAGATATAAAAAAACATCTAGACAAATTTCCAACTCCTTATCAAGCTTCTGATCACGCGCCGCCTTCGACAATATCCCCATCTAGGGTTTCAATTCAATTTAGTTATTATGGATGGATTTTGATGGATTTGGGGATATTATTAGATAAATGAACAATTTTACTTAAATACTCCTTCAACGTTTCTATAAAAATTCTTTATTTATTAAACATGTCGTCTTTGGTCCACTTCCACAATTTTATCCCTCTCTACTTGTGTTCCCTACATCAAAACATTCTCTTGTGTCTTCCTCACAATAAATACACAACTCATTCAAATTTTAATCACCCTTCAAATTTGAAATTGAATAAACCTTCTCCAAGTTACTTCTACACCTTCATTGCCAACTCACATATCTTACACATTCTTACAATGTGTCATACCATAGCCTCCTACACACTCTCAACACTCAAGATTTGAATATATAATCAAACGCCTAAACACACACACTCACAACTCTTCTATTTTTTACTTGAAATTCAAATGAAAACTCACATCCTAACCCTTCCTCTCCAAGATTTGTGTTGCTAACTCACTTTCCCTCATACACTCTCTTACACATTCACTTACACACTCAATGAAATCACATCATACAAGATACAACTCATTCGCCAACAACTACGTTCTAATTTGAATTTTGAAATTCAAGTTTTGGGATGCTAGGTTGTAACCAACCCTTTGAGAACTCTCAAAGGTTATTACCCAACATTTTAATTTCCAATTGGTTTTTTTCTTTCCTTTTCAAATCGGACAAAACCCCCCTAACTATTTAGTTTTCACTTCACCAAATATTGAAGACATAATCCTTGGCTAAATAAGTTGGTTGACCTTATCACACTTTGAGTGACCAACGCGCCAAGTGCTACTGGAAATTTTTAGGTCCGGCGCTGGCTCGCGCGAGCTACACATTGCTAGCGCGCCACGTGCTAAGTTCCCGACACTTCGGCTTTTCCAAGTCGGTTTTCCTCTTACCCGGCTAAGGTGCATCTTTCAATTCAGGTCCGTACATGATATTTGAGAAGTTTACTCTAAGATTTAGACTTAGAGAGGTGCCCAAAACAAAGTCCTCCCCGTTTTACAAAACGTCAACTCATAAACGTTTTTACAAAAGCCTATAACCAAGCCAAAATTGTTTTTCCTCAAACGTATGATGTTTATAATTTCACTAAAACTTCAAAGGAAAGTATTTAAGTGACCATAATCCTTACGTTCATATTTACTAATCACGCAACGGGTTTACTCCCCTATTGATCATTTAAGTTGAGGTCACTTTGCGCAATTAATTCTCTCATTTATGATATGTTGATTTACCTTGATGCAAAACACTCTTCTTACTTGCTTCAAGATGATCAGTGGATGATTAGATTGTGTGTCAACTAAGGATTTTTGGTGTGTGTTATTTCACACACCTTTATTTGACCAAAATCAGACCAAGAATGACCAAAAACTAACCAAATATGCCAAATATATTGTGTTTTTGTGTTTTTGAATGTGCAGGTACGAATATTAAAGAAAATGGACAAAACCGAGCCAAAAACGACAACACGAGCACGGGAATGAAAAAAGAGTTTAATAGCCGAGGCCGGGGAAGGATTTCTACAAAGTGGATTTGGATCAAGTTATGCTCATATGTCAAAGTCAACCTTTGAAGAATTGAAGAATGTCAAAAATGGTCCTTGGATCAACTTTGGATAAATGGCAGTTCTGGTCCCTGGGATTTCAGAAAAAATACAATATTGGTCCTTATCAAATTTCTATTACTAAACACCAAAAAAATATATAAACCCAACCCAATCCTATCTAAAACCCATTAACCTAACTACACCCAAAGCCCATTAACACTATATCCTTATAACCAACCCCTGACTCGGTCCACACTCACTCGGTCAAACAATAATAAAAAAATATTTACCCGCCCCCAATTTGTTACCCCGTACATCATCCCCATTCCCAGCCATGAACCCTAATTTACCCTTACCTTTAATTACTCCACTCCCACAACAATTACCTTTAATTAGCCTTCTAGAAACACTGATCACGTGCCTAAGACATGTCAGAAAGGGATTTGCATCAGTAGTTGGCCAACGTGGCAAAATAGCAGCTCATGATTGGTGCTGACACCTCATTCCCACACCCTTGGATTCGCCTTCTAGAAGCTCTGAGCACATGTCAGAGAGAGTGTGCATTCGGATTGCCAAGCTGTACATTTGGAGTTCTTCCATTGGCTGAAACACATCACAATTTTTGATCAAACGGCTAAAAGCAGCAATCACTGATCCAAGGTCCATCATAAGTGTATCCTGAAGCTTCCAAGGAGATCTTATCCTCACCTCCACCTCTGGCTATAAATAGAGGCTTCCACTCCTCACAATTCAAGTAGTTTTTAGTGTAACGAAGTTATGTCAAATTTGTTACTTAGATTAAATTTCTTTTAATTTTTAGCTTAATTCACTTGTACCTTTGAATTTCATTAATAAAATTTAGTTTAATCTTACTTTTATTCATTAATCTCTTATTTACTTAAATACTGTTTTAGTTAATCAATGTTCTCTTAAGCCTTTCAATGTTTCATTTAAGCTTTTAATAAGCTCACTTTAGCTTTTACACATTTACCTTTCATTACTGTATTAACTTTTATAAAAATACAAATAAAAAGAAAATATAAAAAAATACAAAAATAATGTTTCATTTTACTTAAACCAGCTTGCAACCAAGCTCTTTACTTAGTTTCAAGCTCACACTAGCTTATCTAGCTTTTGTGAAGCTTGTTGTAGCTTAATAAGATCAGAAACCAAAAGTTCACCCTGTGGTCAACGAAAGTCAACTGCACAAGTTTTTGAAGATATGGGGTAATTCAGAGGTAGAATATGGTTGCAATGGTTTGATTGAGCCTATCTATGCTCAAGTAAACCCTCTGTTTAGCTGAGGGAATCATTGTAAGATCTAGTTTCTCTTTTAAGTTTTCTAGTGCAATCTATTTCAATTATATTTGTGTTAGTAGAGTTTTTTGTTGGTTGTTCATGTTTAATTGATCATAGTTGTGCCTGTTTGATCTTCTATTTTGAATTGTTAGTTAGTTAGTCATAGATTTCTTTGAATGCTTGTTATTTGCTTGATCTGCATTTTTGAATTCTAGTAGTTGGTGGTTAGATTTAATTGCTCTTTTAGCTATTAATATAGTTTTTAAATCTGTTTTGATAATTATTTTGGTAAGATTGTAGCTTAAATTTGCATAACTAGTGTAATCCGCCTCACTGAGGGGTGTTTGGTTTAGTGAATATTTCTGTTTTCTTGTGTTATTCTTGGGGTAAAAATGGTTTAGACAACTTACATTAGGCTTATATAGGTTAGATTAAGCATTAAATCCATAGGTCTTATCTAAAAGAAGTCAAAATCTAGTTTATAATCCATTACTGTGTGCATTTCTTTGTTAAAGTAGCTGATATCTTAGAGTAGGTTCAAATTAGCTCAACTTAGCTTAATTAGGTGTTAGAACAGCTTAATATCACTTCTAGGATCAATTATGATTAATCAAAAGTCATTTTAGTCAAAGTTTTGCAAGAACACAAAAAGTCAAAAAGACAAAATCATTTTCTGAAAACCAATTTTGCTTTTATTTTTAATTTCTTTAGTTTTAATCCAAATCATCTGTAACTTGGGGAAATTAAACTTTGGCAGCTTGAGATCTTTATCCATATTTTTGTTAATTTTTAGGAATTTTCTTTAATAGCTTATTAGTGGCTTCTAATGGCCTGTTTGCCCAAAATTTGCCCTGCACCAGGGTAACTAATGCATAACCCCTTTTTCAATAGATCATAGCTTTCTGTGAACTTGATCATTTTCATTGCAACTTAGTTCTTTGAGTAGTTCATTTAACTGGCTTCTTAGATTAATGCTTCTTATTAAGTTAGGAGCTTATTTGATAATTCATTTGTTGCTTCATAGTTTCCTGGTCAAACTGTTTAAATTAGTTATCTGTGAGCTTGTAGATTATTCTGTCCTTTAGCTTGTTTACTTTTAACCTTGAGCTTATTTGATTGTTCCATGAGCTTGTGTTAGTTATTGTTTATGTGATATTCAACTTTTGTACTTATTGGCTTAGCTTGTTTGTCCATTTAAATAGGCTACTAATTCTTAATTTTACCTTTAAAAGTTTTTAAGCTTGTAACTGTTAGAATTTGTGAGCTTGAATAAGCTTACTGAAAGTTTTTCTTAAAAAGTTGTTTTTCAAAAATTGTCAAATTTCAGTTGTCTTAGAGTTTTGTAAAAAGAAAACAGAAAATAAAAGGAAAAAAAATATTTTTCCTTTTCCTGAAATTATTTTTAAGTTATTAGGACTTTAAGAAAGTAAAATTAGATTTTTAGGTGCCTTCCCTTTTAGATTTGCCTTTTTAGTTGCGTTTATTTTCGTTTTAGGTTACGTTTTTAGATTTTTACTTACGTTTCTTATTACATGTTATTTGTTTACTTGTTTTATNCTCACAATCCTTCCTACACTTTTTATTATAAGGAACTTTTTATTTTAACCCATATATATATATATATATATATATATATATATATATATATATATATATATATATATAATTATATATATATATATATATAGGGTGAGGTTCTTTTCAGAACCAAATAAATTGCGAGAACTGCGAGAACCAGCATCAACCAATCAAATTTTTTTGGATATTAAATTTTATTATATAATTCAAAAGGGTATAATGGTAAAAATAATTTTTAATTTTATTTTTGATTTTTTTTCACAAAAAACGTTTTTTTAGTTCCCTAAATTCTAGGATTTTTTTTATATTTTTTTATTTTTTATTATTATTATTTTTTGCATTAAAAAACATTATGTGCACATGTGTTTTGCATTATGTGACAACTGTATTTGTTTGTTTATGCATAGGTGTTTTGTATTTGCACATGTATCTTTAAAAAATATTACATAAATATATATATAAACAACAAAACTTTATTAATAACTCAAAATTGCACAAGCTAATGATTTACAAAATCTAATACATGCTAAAATTTCTACTACATTACAAATGCTTAACTAACAGAAAAAAACAAATTTAATTGAGGATGCACATGTGTAAACACCATGTTTTGCATCATCGTCTTTTAGTGTGCACGTGTGCATTCACGTATCCTTGATTATCTTGATTGTTTTTGCATATATGCACATGTACATTCTTCGCCTCTATCATTTTCAGTGCATTTGTATTCTTCGTCTTGAGCATACACCTGGATATTTGCAACCAATATTAACTCACAACAATAATACGAAATAATTATGGATCATATCTTGTAATAAAGTTATAGACACACTTGTTATTGATACCGGCTGTAAAAACGTATGTGCAAAAAATTTAAAACGCTCATGCACACATATACCAACTATAAAACACACTCTAAAACACATATGCACCCTTCAATTGATTATATATATAAATTAGTAACAAGTGCACTCTAACACACATATGTACTCTTTTTATTGATTTTGTATCACCCATTATATCGGTATTTCACTTTCAACGTATATCTTTTATCCGAATAAAACTTCATAGAGAAAGTGCATATGTGTTTGCCTTCATTAAAAAATTCATATAAAATGCACATGTGTTGCCTTCAAGTAAATAACTTTATAGCTAATCCATTAATCAATCACAAATTTATAGCTTGCACTAGCAACAAAATTTTACAATCCATATTATATAAAATCTCACCTTGAATCATAATCAAACAAATATCCGAAGAACTAAAAAACCTACAGGGACCCATGAAAATCAAATATAACTAAACAAATATTGAAAAATCAAAGAAATAAAGACAACACATTGGGAAAAGAGTTGTTGATGTCGTGGGTCTATTAAACTTTTTCTAATCAACAATTTTATAGAAACCAATATCGCTTAGTTTTCAATTCAAAAAGTAATTTCAGTTTTTCAAATCAATATTTTTCCAGATCGAATACCATATATGCACACCAAATCAGATTACCAAACTTACATAAATTGTAGATAGGATGATAGAAGAGATCGACATATGTTTTGTTGCGGCGGTTGATCGATCTTGTTTTTCCAGATCGACATATGTGTAGATATATGTTTTGTTGCGGTGGTTGATCGATCTTGTTGCTATGGTTGCCGATGGTGTCGTTGGTGAGAAAAACATGTGAGATCTTGTTTTGTTGCTATGGTGGCTTTTGGGAGAGAAGAAACGTATAGATCTGTATTTTTTTTTTCCTTTTTTTAACATCTCTTAACCTAGACCAGTTATTGAAAAGTGAAACGCGAAATTCCATTATTACCCCTCTGTCATTTATGAAAAGTTACATGATCTTTTATTTAATTATAGTTATGCGACCAACATTTCTAACCATTGATCAAAAAATAAAGGGCTTAGATCGGTTCTCGCAGTTCTCGCAATTTATTTGGTTCTGAAAAGAACCTCACACTATATATATATATATATATA
>LBNU01014745.1:101549-118993 GCA_014162995.1 Artemisia annua
AGAGAGATATGAATTTTTTTAATATTGAAATTATTATTATCCAAAAGGGTATTATTGTAAATACAATTTTTATATATCTTTTGAATTTTTTTATTAATCCCGAGTTTTAATAGTGCTAAATTTTAGGATATTTTTTTTAGCTAGCGTGGTTCAATGAATATCTACATGTACTAACTGTTTTTTTTTTTAAGATGAGGAACATTGTATGTTTTTTAAAATTAATGTGAATTTAAATGTATTTCTAGAGCATGTAATCGTTTACATTTTCTATCAACTACCAATATTTTTTTTCTAACCATTAATTTGAAGTTGACACCAAATCTAAGAAAATAAAACCATTATAAACAGAAAAACAATACTCAATATATTGAATGTTACATTTAACTATTACAAGTACAAAAACAACAAACACACATGCACAAAACATATGTGCACACCTTCCAAAAACATACACGCACGAGTTCAAAGAACATATGTGTTCTTCGAGTTTCTCATTAAATTCATTCGAACATGTATGCACCACTTCCAAGAACATGTATGCAACCCTTCCAAGAACATATGTGTATTTTTGGTTTCTCTTTAAATTCACTAGAACGTAATCTTCGCTTCAAAGAACATTTTTGCACGCCTTCAAAGGAGAGGTGTATTTCCAGTTTCCTGAAATATTAAATAATTAGTTATACACCATATCAACAAATTACAATCACAATATAAAACCACATCGTTACCAACTCAAGAAATAAAATAACACCTATGCGCTTAGTCATAAAAGTTCAAGCCCGAAAATAAATTAAAAAAATAAAAGCATCCTTTTCGCTGGATTCATTTACATAGGCGTGCATGCACTTTAATACTCCAATGAACATTATTAACATCCTACAGTTCTACACATACTACCTTCCTAGATCACTACATCAATGTCAAATTTCAAACTTTTGAACATACTAAACAATTACATAAAGGACCACATGCCAATCAATACTAAAAAGAGCATTGCTATATCTATCGATCAAAAAATTGTAACTTTAACCAAAAACATATATGTAAGAGTCCAAATTAACCACTGCAGATCTCGTTAGCCCCACAATCAAATTTTACGAAATTAGAAATAATAAAATATTGATGGTTCAAAGGCATTTAAAATCATAAATAAGACAATTTAAATGCTTGTGTGCGTTAAAATAGAACTGGGGCAATTTTCAACCTTGCTTGCTCATTTAATGTTATACATTAAAAATACAATATACTCCAATCAACCTTTTTGCGACAAAAGGGGTCACAACTGTCACATGTTGAGATAATACAATAAAGAGAATAAAAAACAAGGCAAACTAGAAGTTGGATTAGAAATAAAGATTACCGCTGTAGCCACATTTTTTTTAGTCTTTGCCTTTCGCAATTCATTTTCTTCATTTTCTATCTTCATCAACATCTAACCTTGATGCAAACCTTCAAGATCGACCACTTACTTGCCATTGCCTTTCTTCTCCGATAATTATTTCTTTTTGAGTTTCATAGAAGAGCACGACAACATGTGACCAGTTTAGTCGGGTTATTTTGGGTTCCAAAAAAATGGTCTTTGGCCACACAAAAACAAGATCCGAAACTTCAATCCTTATAAGATAGTTTCTTTTTATTTCAATAAAAGATCTATAAAGATATTTGATAAACATCATCGATCAATAAACCATAACCAATTAGAAAAGAGGCTCATGGGTGATTTTTTTTTACTGGAAAACAGATCTAAATGGAGGCGGCATAGAGGGTTTGGGGTGGTGGTTTTTAGGTTTTGAGAGGAGAGCGTATATTAATGATATAAACTGGT
This sequence comes from Artemisia annua, assembly GCA_014162995.1. Lineage (NCBI taxonomy): Eukaryota > Viridiplantae > Streptophyta > Magnoliopsida > Asterales > Asteraceae > Artemisia > Artemisia annua. The sequence continues at coordinate 103,375 of LBNU01014745.1, forward strand.
TCCNGAAATAATAAAATATTGATGGTTCAAAGGCATTTAAAATCATAAATAAGACAATTTAAATGCTTGTGTGCGTTAAAATAGAACTGGGGCAATTTTCAACCTTGCTTGCTCATTTAATGTTATACATTAAAAATACAATATACTCCAATCAACCTTTTTGCGACAAAAGGGGTCACAACTGTCACATGTTGAGATAATACAATAAAGAGAATAAAAAACAAGGCAAACTAGAAGTTGGATTAGAAATAAAGATTACCGCTGTAGCCACATTTTTTTTAGTCTTTGCCTTTCGCAATTCATTTTCTTCATTTTCTATCTTCATCAACATCTAACCTTGATGCAAACCTTCAAGATCTACCACTTACTTGCCATTGCCTTTCTTCTCCGATAATTATTTCTTTTTGAGTTTCATAGAAGAGCACGACAACATGTGACCAGTTTAGTCGGGTTATTCTGGGTTCCAAAAAATGGTCTTTGGCCACACAAAAACAAGATCCGAAACTTCAATCCTTATAAGATAGTTTCTTTTTATTTCAATAAAAGATCTATAAAGATAGGGGAGCTTTATTTTCAGAACTCTCTTAAGTGCGAGAACTGCGAGAACTTCTCTAGACCAATGAGATTTTTTTTAATATTAAAGATTAATATATAATCTAAAAGGGTATTATAGTAAAAGATGATTTTCATTTTCTTTTTGATTTTTTTAATTAAATCCCGTTTTTAAAATTTCCTAGATTTTCGGATTTTTTTTCTTCTTTTTTTTAGCTAGCATGTTTCTGAAAATTAAAGTGCATATGTGTTTCTTTTGAGTAATGTAAATTTACATGTGTTTTTAGTGTAGAAACTTTAACATCAAATGAGTTTTACTTAAAAAAGTATTTGCACATATATTTGTACTTTACATTATATAAACTTCTAAAATAAAAATACTAAAAACATAAAGGTTATGGTCTTAACGTTTAAACTTATGATAAACCAAGAATATAATAAAATACACACATTTTGACATAAAATGAATACAATTCATATACAAATGTATCATTTTTGAATATACATATGCACCCCTTGTAAGAATAAATGTGCACAAAACATATGTATTTGAAGTTTCTCATCAAATTCTCTCGAACATATGTGCACGCCTTCTAAGAACATACATGCACGCCTTTCAAGAACATATGTGTATTTCTAGTTTCTCATCAGATTCTTTGGAACATGTGTGCACGCCTTCCAAAAACATACATGCACACCTTCCAAGAACATACATGCATTTCCAGATTCTCATCAAATTCGTTAGAACCTTCAAAGAACAGATGCGCCTGGTAAAATCATAGACAAGATTAAATATTTTTAAAACAAAACTCAAAATAGCATAAACATGCATGCACAATCTCATAATTCAAATCAATTACAAAAAAATAACACAATGTTTTATCACTAAATTTTGAGCTGTATGCATTTGTAATCAATCTTTGTGTTATCTTGCAACCAAAATCATGTAACAACACTTGTACACACGTGTATACTCCATCCAAAAACACCATACACATGGGCACCCATTAAACTATATTACTTTCAGAATCCTAATAAAAAAAGAGCATTTGCAGTTGCTAACTTCTTACCGTCTTTACAAGTATAATATATTTCATATTAGATGAAGCTCTTATTTTCCTTTTAAAAAAAATACACAATATATAACGAAAAGCAAAATCACTAAATAAACACACAATCAATTATTTTGGGTGGTGTTTATCAAATCAGTTGTAAAACTTTCAATGAATTGAGAACAAATCACTAAAATCAATAAAGATTTATAGGTGTGATTGTTTTCATTCTAAGTATCTTCGCTCTCGTGAGATTAGACATTGTTGTTTTTCATGATATTTTGGACTTTTGGAGATCACCATGTTACGTAAAGGTTTAAAACAAATCAAGAGATAAGAATACTTAAATATAGATTGCAAAAATATCATTCACTTGATATAAAATGGCATCTTGAAAACAAGCTTTTGGTGTTAGGAGTTTAATTTTTTATGTTTATATGAAGCACATCTTGATAACCGCTAAAATCCTAAAACAAAACGAAAAAGCGAAGAAAATTTTGTTGTTTCGTTTTTTAGAAAAAATGGGTTCGTATGTCACATATTCAATTGTGATATTTAATATTAAATCACCCTTACAAATTGATAAAGCAAATAATGATTTACCTTCGGTTCGTTGTACGAAAGTCCAACAATGGATCGATTCATAGATGTTGATGGAGACGTAAGTATATGAAGAATACTGATTTAGGGATCATAGTGGTGGTTGTGGTATTTTTTAGTCGACAAACAGAGAAATTACTTGTGGTGAGTTGTGATTTTGGCCTCTGATAAAGAATCACCAGATCCTAAATATAAGGACGGTTTTATGATTGACCAACCCTAATAACCTCTGCAAATAATGATCGACATTTAATTGTTTGATTTTCTTGTAATACCCTTATTGCCCTTATTAAAATGTCCATGGTTTTTCACTTGTTTACAAAGTTTCCTAATCTTTTCTATAATGACAGNATATATATATATATATATATATATATATATATATATATATATATATATATATATATATATATATATATATATATATATATATATATATATATATATATATATATATATATATATATATATATATATATATATATATATATATATATATATATATATATATATATATATATATATATATATATATATATATATATATATATATATATATATATATATATATATATATATATATATATATATATTGATTTTAGCGAATCAATTATCAAATAAATAGTTGCTTTCAAGTTCTAGTAATTTAAACATTTTTTGAAAGTATTTAAATTCTCCCACACAAACATTCTCTTACACAATTGAACTTGTGTTCCCTACACCAAAACATTATTTTGTGTGTTCCCCCTATTCCAACTAATGCCACTATATAGTTCTTCTTCCTCACAATATACAACTCATTCAAATTTTAATTTCTCTCTCTCTCTCACATACTCACAAATGGCACACACTGCGCACACACTCATACAAACGGCACACACTACTCACACACTCACTCACAACTCTTTCAATTCAAATTTGAAATTGAATAAACCTTCCCCATATCTACCTTCTCCAAGTTACTTCTTAAGCTATAAAAAAACTCTTTCCTTGAACTTTTTGTTTTAGCCGAACTACCCTTTAATTTTTCTAACATCCTGCCTTCATTAAATATTCAAAGAACTTGCAACATAAATATAATTTGCCATCCCGTCACAATATCTCTAGGGATGTTTTTAAGTTTTACCTTGAAGAAAAAAATTACTCCCTCCGTCCCATAATTATAGTTCACTGTTGACTTTTGAAGTCTTCATTTCGCAACTTTGACCTTAAATATTTTTATTTATGTTATATATTACTTGATGCAAATTATATGAATGGATTGATTTTTGAATGTGTTTTTCATTGATATAATTTTTATCAAATATTATATAACACAAATAAAAATATATAAAGTCAAAGTTGTCAAATGAAGACTTAAAAAGTCAACAGTGGACTATAATTATGGGACGGAGGGAGTAGTTAAGTTTTTAGCCAACCCGAATAACACCATCCACCTAACAACGGATACATGGACTTCTACTTGTCAAAAAATTAACTATATGATGATAACGACACATTTTCTTCATGATGATGAACGTGTCATAAATTTCAAACGCATTATTAGTCATAGGGGAAAAGACAATGGGATGGTAATTTCAAAGTGCATAAACGAATGAGGAATTAAAAGTGTTATGATTATTATGGTTGATAACATTACTTCAAATGATAAAAGCACTTAAATATTGCTAGAGCACCTACTAAGTATGTATGACAATGGTATACATTTTTATATAAGGTGTATGGCACATAATGTAAACATAGCTGTGAAAGATATTATAAAGGTGTACGAAAATGAAGTAGAGACTATAGGTTTTGTGGTTAAGTACATTAAACACTTTAGCGGTTAAGATGGTTCCATTCGTTGGCTAGAGTGTTTAAAAGATGTGCCATACATGTTATATGTAAATGTTTACCATTGTCATACATATTTGGTAGGTGCTCTAGCAAATATTTAAGTGCTTTATCATTTGAAGTAATGTTATCAAACGTAATGGTCATAACATTTTTAATTCTTCATTCGTTTTTGCACTTTAAAAGTACCCTCCCAATGACTATTAATGCGTTTGAAATTTATGGCATGTTTGTGCATAACTCAATCATCGAGAAAATGTGTCGTTATCACCATATAGTTAACCTTTTGACAAGTATAAGCCCAAGCATTCGTTGTTAGGTGGATCGTGTTATTCGGGTTGCCTAAAAACTTAAATTATTTCTCTTATTTCTTCATGGTAAAAATTAAAAACACCCCTAGAGATAGTGTGACGGGATAGCAAATTATATTTAGGTTGCAAGTTCTTTGAATATTTAATGAAGGTCGGATGTTCGACAAACTTAAAAGGTAGTTTGACTAAAACAATAAGTTCAATCAAAAAGTTTTTTATAGCTTTCTCATCGCAATTCCAATTTTGCAAAGTTCCACTACTGCAACCCTCACCATCCCCATCGTTGTCTTTCGTAAAGAAAGTTTTTGTTGTTTTAAACTTACCTCAGTCATAGGGTTAAACTCACAGTTGCGGTATTGAAATTCAAGTTTTTCGTACCATTCGTAAGGGGGCCGACTCTAAAAATTTTAGGACAAAACTTACAACATGCTATCTTAATCAACTCATTATCCGATCCATCCGGACGTTCCATATCTCGATCAAAATACTTCCAACACTTGACTTTTTCGTTTCCCACTCATCCACTCGGGTTCCTTTTACGTTTTTGGCATTCTTCTTGTTGTTGTCGCCTTTGTTTGATTCATAACCCGGCTTATCATTGTTAAGGTTTTTAGTTTTGTCCTAAACAAACAAAGTACACACATAATCAAATAGTTATCTTCCATTTAAATTTTAATAAAACTGAAACAGACATATAGTTATAGACTATAATCAATAAAAAAAAACACTTACTTTCATTGTATAGTTTGTCTTAATGATCATCATGTTGATTTCTTGATGATGATTGTAAGCTCTTGATGATGATGATGTTGTGGGTTTTTTNCCACATAAATAAAAACCTCTTCAAAAGTCCAATCACACGGTAGTGTGTAACTGTGAATCATTGCTTTTAGTCGAAGCTCCTATCTTTTGAACCAAGTTGATTTATAAATACAAAGATTATAGACTAAGGGGGTTGGCAGTGAACGCTAGAAGGCAGGGGACGGGATGCATGTGGCGCGGGAACACCGCCGCCGACCCTAGGATCACGCACGGGATGGGTCTTGTCGGTGAAAGTTTCACGCACGGGAAGCAAAAAAAAATTCGAACGTTGCTTCTTTTTTAAGTGACCGTTGGAGGCTAATGGATACTTTTTGTTTTTTGAGTATATATTGGACAACAATTGAGCAAAAAAAAGAATTGAGACACAACCAAAAAAAAACGCCTACTGCCCAAAAAAAAAAGTATACCGATCGAAAAAAACATACCCCAAAAAAAAACTCAACCATATGGAGCATAAAAGAATTGGTTCGACCGTATTGTTAGACGAGCTGTTTGAGTGGTCTAACGATAGTAGTCTCGAGGTTTTTACTAACGCGATTGACGAAGATGAGGAAGATGATACGGCAAGGTCGACACGAAGATCAGTAAAACGCAATCGGATCAAAGCTGCAGAAAGATTGCATCGTGATTATTTTTGTATTCAACGATGATTTTTTTGAAGATAGGTATCGTATGCCTAAAAGTTTATTTTTAAAAATCACACATGCTATTGAGTTTAGATTCGAGTATTTTCAAAAAGGTTATGATGCTAGAGCGCAAAAAAGTTTCACAGCCATACAAAAATGTTCGTCTGCCATTAAACAACTCGCAACCGGTAATCCACCGGATGAGTTTGACGAATATTTAGAAATGGCACAAAGAACGTCGCGTGAATGCCTTCAATTTTTTTGTGATGCTATTATTCAATTATACGGTCGAGATTTCCTACGTAGGCCAACAAGCCATGATGTTGCACGTTTGTACGAAGCACACGAAGAGAGACATTACATTCCGGGTATGATCGGTAGCCTAGATTGCATACATTTCGTTTGGAGGAATTGTCCAATGGAATTGAGGGGTCAATATAAAAGGGGTGATCATCAATACCCCACGATTATGATGGAGGCAGTGACGTCTCAAGATTTATGGATATGGCACGCGTTCTTTGGACCGCCGGGTTCAAACAATGATGTGAATTTTGTGATGCAATATCCGCTATTCCTCATCGAGCGTAATGGTACGGCACCTAAGTGTCCATTTGTTGTGAACGGCCGTACGTACAAGTGTGGCTACTATCTAACCGATGGCATATATCCTGCATGGTCTACTTTTGTTAAAGCCTTCAAATATCCAACCNTCCAATGGAATTGAGGGGTCAATATAAAAGGGGTGATCACCAATACCCCACGATTATGATGGAGGCAGTGACGTCTCAAGATTTATGGATATGGCATGCGTTCTTTGGACCGCCGGGTTCAAACAATGATGTGAATTTTGTGATGCAATATCCGCTATTCCTCACCGAGCGTAATGGTACGGCACCTAAGTGCCCATTTGTTGTGAACGGCCGTACGTACAAGTGTGGCTACTATCTAACCGATGGCATATATCCTGCATGGTCTACTTTTGTTAAAGCCTTCAAATATCCAACCGACCCAAAAGAGTAAAGGTTCAAGAAAGTACAAGGGTCGGCTCGACAAGATGTTGAACGGGCATTTGGTGTTCTCAAGGGTAAATGGGGTATACTGAATCGACCCTTACGGTCACACACAGTAAACATAATTAGAAAACTAGTGTATGCGTGTGTGATATTGCACAACATGATTATACAAGACGCCGGTAACACAATCTCACCAGTTCATATTCGGGATCCTCCGATCCAACCGGTGTTTGACGAAGCAGCCTTAGTCGAGATAAGACATGAGGAAACACATTTTCGTCTCCAATTTGATCTTATGGAGTATATTCATGCTCAACAATTACCATACCTCGAGGTGGATGATGAATACGATGAAAATTAGTTTTTTAGTATTATGAAATTTAGTATTTTAGTGTTATGTAATGTTATTTTATGTTTTTTAGTTATATTATGTAATTTTTTTTTTTAATTTTAATGAAATTTTAGTTTTTTATTTAATTTTAATGGAATTTAAAAAAAAGGAAGTGAGTGATGGGTGAGTGATCGGATGCCAATAAAAATATGGGTGAATGATGAAAAAAGTGGGTGAATGATGCAGCATAAGAGGATTGGTTGGGAGTGAGTGATGGGAGAGTGAGTGCCACAACCACTGCCAACCCCTAAGGAAATAAACCACCTCGACATATTTTATGATCAAAGTGTGTATGTTCGACTAAAACCAACTATACTAGTAAGCCATAACTTCAACCAACTTAAATTTGAAGCTCTATAAATAAATACTCACGAGACCACCTAATTTTATTAATATTTTATATAATAAAACAAAACCCCAAGTGGGATTTTTTTATTTTGAAAAACTCAACCTTCCCTTATTAAGTAATATTTTAATTATAATTTTTTATTATTGAAGATAATCATTTAAAAATTTTATCTTTTGTGTTTATCTTCTAATTATGTAGTATATCAACAAAACAAATTTAAAGATTAGATTATTTGTTTTTTAATAAATAAAAATATATCATTCAAAAAGTTTATAAAAAAAAACCCGCGCGTGCGCGGGCATTATAACTAGTTAAAAGAATTTTTAATTAATCAATTTTGTTTTATCCATAAAATTAATAATCTGCAAAAAAATATTATTATAGATAGGTTATTAATTTATCGAGTTCTAATGTATAAGGGACTTGAATGTCTTTATCTCCTAGCAATGTCGGATGTGAAAGAAGCTAACACTTCTTAGAGGCATTTTTCAAATATGTTAAAAGCATATACACATTGTTTAATCTCATACACATATTACTATTAAGCACATTTAATTTAAGTAGGGATCAACTTCTTTATAAGCACGTTTAATAAAAAAGTAAAAAAAAAAATAATAATAATAATAAATAAATAAATCAAATACCGGTAGGAAATTGGTTAAGTGATGAACATCTCATTTCCATCATCATTGTTGTTGATTGTTGTGTTGTCGTGATTCCAAGTTTGAGCTCTTATCGAGTGATAAGGAGTGTGATTAATGAGTTTGTGAAGTGATCTTTGGGGCTTAGAAGTGCAATAATTGATAAAATGTGGAAGGGGTTTATGAAAATTGAAAGATAATTGTGAGATAATTTAAGGAAGTATCTTGTTTTGAAGAATTCGAACAAAATGAAATCAATAACTTATTTTTTAGAATCTTTACGTACGTATAACTTAGGATATCGATATGAATAGCCTATTTTTGTTTGCATGACAACACATTAATAAGATTAAAAAATAAGTACCTTTGTCACATTCTCAAAGTTATTTATATTCGTATCTATACAGTAAATAAATGTAAAATGTGAATTTGTGAAGAAACGTAAAACATCCCTATATCATAATTGAGAGATTACTTAATTCTAGGAGCGTTATCGGGTCAGGCTAAATCAAGCCAAGACGAGTTTCGCAAAATACGCCTGTAAACTAGCCTTGTAACGGATCTGAATATTAAGTTTAGGTTTTGCACAATGTTGGCGTTAAGAAACAAACCAAGTAATAATGACTTGTAATAAATAAAAAATCAAGCCTCAAAGAAACTATAATGTAAAATATTTGGGTTCAGTTATTGCATATTTAGGGGGAAAAGAAATAGCGATGGAACATTAGGAAAAATGTTGTACAAAACGAAAAGTAGCAACTAGCAAATAGAAAAATAAATGGATTAAAACACTTTTTACATAAATGTGGGCTACAAATAACCAGTGCAAAAAGTTCTACGTATCTTATTGGACCGATACCCGATAAGGGATAACCTTATCCTTTTAGCCCAATTATACGTGGGACGGGGGTTCGTTAGGTCGGGTCATACAAAATACTATATCGGTTCGGTCAGATTAACCAATCCTTTTGACCCCCACTTGTTTCCACTATCGGTCAACTTGCATCCGGGACAAATCATTACGAATTTTTTATTACCCGTCCTTTCTATTTCATAGAAAACCAAAATCGTCATGCTCATACAGTCATACCATTTTTTTCCAAATGACTCTTATGTACGCATTTATTTTTTTATTTTATTTTTTTTAAGTTTTATTTTAAGATTAATAAATTAACTGTATTTTCATACGTTTATATATGTTTTCGTCCATTTTCAGACGTTTTGGTCCGTTTACATACGTTTTCATCCATTTTTTTCGTCCATTTTTTGACATTTTTGTCTGTTTTCATACGTTTTTCTCTGTTTTTATACGTTTTCGTCCATTTTCCTACGTTTTCGTTCGTTTTCTTACGTTTTTTCCCGTGTACGTCCGTTTTCATACGTTTTCGCTTGTTTTCTATTGTTTTCGTTTGTTTTCATACGTTTTCATTCGTTTTAATACGTTTTCGTCCGTTTTCATCCATTTTTCATATGTTTTCGTCCGTTTTTAGACGTGTTTTTACGCTTTCATTTAGTTTCGTCTATTTTCATACGTTTTCATCCGTTTTTGCCCGTTTTTGTCTATTTTCATACGTTTTCATCCGATTTCCTTCGTTTTGGTTCATTTTCATACATTTTTGTCCGCTTTCATCCATTTTCCTTTATTTTCATCCAATGTTTTTGTCCATTTTCATATGTGCTTTTACGCTTTCATATGTTTTTGTCCGTTTTCATACGTATTCGTCCATTTTCTTAAGTTTTCATTTGTTTTCTTACGTTTCTGAATATTTCAATTGATATTCATAATATCACTTGTGATTTTCTGAATATCACTTGTGATTTTCAGAATATCATGATTTTCTGAATATCACTTGTGATTTTCTTATGTTTTCGTCTATTTTCTTACGTTTTGAATATCACAAGTGATATTCAGACCTTCACTTGTTATTTTCTGAATATCACTTGTGATATTCTGAATATCACTTGTGATTTTCTGAATATCTATCTCTTTTGGTTTTCTGAATATCAATTGTGATTTTCATGTTACGAAACATTAGTTCAAAATCACTTATGATATTCAGAAAATCACTTGTGATATTCAGAATATCACTTGTGATATTCACTTACAAAACATTAGTTGAAAATCACTTGTGATATTCAGAAAATCACTTGTGATATTCTGAATATCACAGAATATTATTTATGATATTAAGAATATCATTTGTGGTACTCAGAATATCACTTGTGATATTCAGAAAATCATAGAATATAACATGTGATATTCAAAAAATCACTTGTGATATTCAGAATATCACGGAATATCACTTGTGATATTCTGAATATCATAGAATATCTCTTATGATATTCAGAAACATATGAAAAACGTCTGAAAACGGCCGAAAGCATTTAAAAATGGACAAAAATGAATGAAAACAGATGAAAACATATGAAAGTGTAAAAACACATATGAAAAAGGAAGAAAATGTATGAAAAATGGACGAAAATGAAAGAAAACGGATGAAAACGGACGAAAACTAATGAAAACGAATGAAAGTATAAGAAAACGAATGAAAACGTATGAAAACGGACGAAAGCGTAAAAAAACGGATGAAAATACAAGAAAACAGACGAATATGTACGAAAACGGACAAAAACGTAAAAGCACATCTGAAAATGGACGAAAACGAAAGAAAATGGATGAAAACGTATTAAAACGTATGAAAACGTGCGAAAACGGATGAAAATGTATGAAAACGTAAGAAAACAGACGAAAACGGGCGAAAACGTAAGAAAACTGATTAAAACGTATAAAAATAGACAAAAATATATGAAAACGGGCGAAAACATATGAAAATCAGTGAAAACGGACAAAAACGTAAGAAAACAGACGAAAAAGTATGAAAACAGACAAAAACAGGCGAAAACGTAAGAAAGCAGGCGAAAACGTATGAAAACGGGCGAAAACGGACAAAAACGTTATAAAACAGAAGAAAACGTATGAAAACAGACAAAAACGTATGAAAACGGACGAAAACATATGAAAACAGACTAAAACGTATGAAAACGGACGAAAATTGGCGAAAACATATGAAAACGGGCGTAAACGGACAAAAACGTAAGAAAACGGATGAAAACGTATGAAAACCGACAAAAACGTATGAAAACAGAAGAAAACATAAGAAAGTGTAGAAAAACGTGTGAATTAAAAAAAGACGAAAAATAGCGTGAAAAAAAAACAAAAAAGCGTGAATAGTAAAGAATGCACAAATGAAAAAAGAAAGAAAAAAAAAAGGAAAAAAAACGTCAATTGGAAAAAAAGAAAAAAAAAGAAATGAAATACGTGAATAGTAAAAGAAGACAAAAAAAAAAGAAAAAGAAAAAAAATTGAATAAATAAAAAAGACAAAACGACAAGAAAAAAAAAACACGGACTTAAGTTGTTCTATTAAATCTTAGGTTAATCCCCACCATTAGATCAAACTAAATGGATGGTGGGGATTTGTCCCTCAGTTTGCAAGAAAAACTTAGTTTCTAAAATAACTCACCTCATGAAATCAAAAACTTATCTTTTAGAATCTTTACGTACGTATAACTTAGGGTGGTGGCATCGTTGGTTTTTTTCACTCGGCACCGATCGGCAATATTCGGCATCACAAAACCACTCAATCGGCATGATACTTTCGGTATTCAATTCGGTGAAGTATACCGAATCGGTATACTTGTGGAACCATAAATTATTTGAACGTTAGGCCATAAATGATGTATTCGTTGTAGCATTAATCGGGCCCAACTAATTTGCAACGTTCATTTTTCAAAAAAAAAAAAAAAAAATCTCCTATAAATTTTCACTTCACCATTATATTTTTTCAAACACTCATCTTCTTTCTTATTCAAATTAAAAAAAAAAACAAAACAAAAACAATGCCTCCAAGTAAATCCAAACAAGCTTCAACATCAAAAGGTCGAGGTCGTGGTCGTGGTCAAGGTTCTCGATCACATCCCGTTCGTGCTCAAGAAACCTACTATCCCCAACCTCCACCAAACGCCTACTTTCCTCAACCTCCACCACAACCCTATTATACACAACCTCCACCGTTGAATCCAAGTCACTATAATGTAGCATTAACTAGTGAATGGAACCCGTTTAATGATTTTCGTGACGTTCCAACAAGACGTGAGCAAAGTGTAGAAAAAGAATTACCGTTATACGATTATGACGAAGAGGAAGATGAAGTTGTCCCCGAAACCCAATTCCCAAATGCACTCGGTATTATATNTTTTAATTAAATGGTTTAAATATAATTATGAATTAAATAAATAGTTTAAGCATCACATTGCCACTAAAAAATCATGTTTAGGCATCATTAGGCAAAAAATTACTAGAATGATTCTCATTGGTCAATTGGAAATAAACTTTAGGCATCATTAGGCAACGTTGCCACCACCCTTAGGATATCGATATGAATAGCGTATTTTTGTTTGCATGACAACACATTAATAAGATTAAAAAATAAGTACCTTTGTCACATTCTCAAAGTTATTTATATTCGTATCTATACAGTAAATAAATGTAAAATGTGAATTTGTGAAGAAACGTAAAACATCCCTATATCATAATTGAGAGATTACTTAATTCTAGGAGCGTTATCGGGTCAGGCTAAATCAAGCCATGACGAGTTTCGCAAAATACGCCTGTAAACTAGCCTTGTAATGGATCTGAATATTAAGTTTAGGTTTTGCGCAATGTTGGCGTTAAGAAACAAACCAAGTAATAATGACTTGTAATAAATAAAAAATCAAGCCTCAAAGAAACTATAATGTAAAATATTTGGGTTCAATTATTGCATATTTAGGGGGAAAGGAAATAGCGATGGAACATTAGGAAAAATGTTGTACAAAACGAAAAGTAGCAACTAGCAAAGAGAAAAATAAATGGATTAAAACACTTTTTACATAAATGTGGGCTACAAATAACCAGTGCAAAAAAGTTCTACGTATCTTATTGGACCGATACCCGATAAGGGATAACCTTATCCTTTTAGCCCAATTATACGTGGGACGGGGGTTCGTTAGGTCGGGTCATACAAAATACTATATCGGTTCGGTCAGATTAACCAATCCTTTTGACCCCCACTTGTTTCCACTATCGGTCAACTTGCATCCGGGACAAATCATTACGAATTTTTTATTCCCCGTCCTTTCTATTTCATAGAAAACCAAAATCGTCATGCTCATACAGTCATACCATTTTTTTCCAAATGACTCTTATGTACGCATTTATTTTTTTATTTTATTTTTTTTAAGTTTTATTTTAAGATTAATAAATTAACTGTTAGAAAAGGCATTGAGATTGAAAAACCACATTACTTGGGATTAAACATTCTTATTTTTCTTAATTTACTAGAAGGATGTCCATGCTACGCTGCTGCGACGAATGACAAATGCTTATTTAGTGAATTCATTTTGCTTACTAACTTACAGTGTGATTTTTAGTGGACATTTTACGAGTGTCGTATATCGCAATGGTATAAAATGACTATTGACTATAAACATTTATTATGGGTATTTTAAGTCATGCTATTACAATGATAATTAGGGCTGATCACGATCCATAAGTTTGGACCGGACTAAAAAACCGAAATGTTCAGTCTATGTTTGGTCTGATTGTCGATCCGGTCTGGTTCACAAAGCATAATGCCGGTTTTGCGAAGGACCGAATCAGACCGAAGACCGAATATAAGGAAAAGGATAGACCGAGGACCAAACTGAAATATATTCTGTCCGGTCTACGGTCTATTATGCTCGACTCTAGTGACAACTTTACACACAAATTTAGACTAGACAAATTGAATGATCATGTTATTTCGCTACTTTGGCTAGTGATAGATGAGAGATAATCCAAGTTAATGCCTTTCAAGACAAATAAGAGTGTATGTAAGAAGGCACCACTTTCACGCGTGCTTGCCTACATGGCACCCCTTTAATTAACGTGTGGTACTTAATTGTGACTCCTCCTTTTAATGCATGATGCTCCAATTTTAAGGTGGTTCAATCATTCGCACGACCAAACCAAAATTTATTATTTTGTGTGTAAATATGTGTTGGTGTATTGTGATGTATGACTGTATTTGAGTGGATTATGTTTGTGTAGTTGGTTTAGTGGTTACCGAATATACGAATGTTTAGTGGTTGATTTGATGAAAAGGTAAATACGGAAGTAGCAGTGTTGGATGTAAATCGGTCTAAATTAAAGTATTTCATCTCTAGCAGACTAGCAACGTGTCATCTTGCAATAAATCTGTTGTACTGTATAAATTTTATCTTGAGTCGGTCTTTATACTTTTATAGGATGTAGGAGAAATAGGAGTCACATTTTTAGCTACAAAAAATGAAGTATTGGAAAATTGTAAATCACAAGCATGTTAAATCACAGAACCTGGACCATTTAAGGGTGGCCTAGTAGTAAAATGGGCTTGTGATTATTACTCTAAAATGTGTGAGGTCTCAAGTTTAATTGTAAACAACCTTAACTGGTCATGCCAACCTCCTGAAATAGGAGAGCTTTACCTAGTTAGAATTTGTGTGGTGGTAGATTCAAACTCCGTAGATTAGTCGGCCAAAATGTCAGAAATTATGGGAGAAAAAAAATGTGTGTTTGATAGGCCAATGTAAGTTTATATTGTTGCATATAAGACATATGTTTTATTTATTTTATTTCTTTTTAATTTTTTTTACCATATATATTTTGTTGCATAGAAGACGTACGTTACTAGAAATAGACAAATTATCTTCTATTTGTTTTTATTTATTGGACTAATTTCATATATCACCCTACTTTCATGATAAATTTCATATATAGTGCAAGTATTAAATGCATAATGTGCAATATTTTTAATGCATGTTTGAGTACATATGAAATTTCTATATAAAAAGAAGGGAGATATGAGATTGCCCCATTTTTTTTATTTCTTTTTTTGGAAACTATAAAAAAAAAATGTAATGAACCAGTAAAAAAGTATTAATTTATACCTAAGATTGTTGTTAGCCAAACAAGTATATACGTGAATAATGGGGTCTAGGTAGAGAAAACTAGGAGGTCAAATAATATATCGTACGTCGGACTCAGAGGTTCGATTAAATTGGGAGCGGGAGATCAAATAATATATCGTGTTTACTTCATCGATCGAACTAGCCGCCAGACATTAATTGACGGGTCTCAAAACCATCTAACTTTCCACAAGTTTAGGATAAAGAACCTATCTAAACAATTTTAGACAGGGTTTAATCACATATTCATTTAGAGTTGAGATCAATGAAAAATCAAATTTGTCTAAAGATCCAATCAATCTTAATCACTCACTTTTACATCAACATACATTAAAAAATAATAATAATAATAATAATAATAATAATAATAATAATAATAATAATAATAATAATAATAATAATAA
>LBNU01014745.1:119072-139227 GCA_014162995.1 Artemisia annua
TTATTTTGGACTAATTTCAATATCACCCTACTTCATGATAAATTTTTCATATATAGCTCGCAGTATTAAAATGCATAATGTGCAACTATTTTCAATGCATTTTGAGTTTACATATGAAATTTGCGTATATAAAAGAAAGGGAGATAATGAGATGCCCCATTTTTTTATTTCTTTTTTCTTGGAAACTAAAAAAAAAATGTAATGAACCAGTAAAAAAGTATTAATTATTACCTAAGATTGTTGTTAGCCAAACAAGTATATACGTGAATAATGGGGTCATAGGTAGGAGAAAAACTAGGAGGTCCAAAATAAATATATCGACGTCGGACTCAGAGGTTCGATTAAATTGGAGCGGGAGATCAAATAATATATCGTGGTTTACTTATCGATCGTAACAAGCCGCAGACATTAATGGACGGGGTCTAAAAACCATCTAACTTTCCACAAGTTTAGGATAAGAACCTATCTAAACAATTTTATGACAGGGTTTAATCACATATTCATTTAGAGTTGGGAGATTCAATGAAAAAATCAAAATTTGTCTAAAGATCCAATCAATCTTAATCACTCACTTTTACATCAACATCATTAAAATAAAATAATCAATAATAATAATAATAATATAATAATATAATAAATAAATAGATAATAATAATAATAACCACTTCCCACATCCATTTTAAAAATAAAATATCATCTGCAAATAGTAAATCGTCAAGTGAAAAAAAAATACACTATCGCGACGGGTTATTTTTCTATCTTGTCAGTAGACGAAACTTCGTTACTTTCGACGATTTTTTTTTTCGGTTTTTTAGACGTTGAAAAATCACATAAAGTCACATGTGATGTTTATACAAATCACAGCTGATTTTTTACAGACGTGCTGAAAAAAAATTCGAAGAAAAGGTCGTCGATTTGAAGTGTCCGTCTATTAGAAAGATGATTTAATTCTCGTCGCGGATGGTATGATTCGTTTGCGTACGACTTGTGTGAGAAATTATATATATAGTATATATATTTTTTTTTTTATATATATATAGTATATATATATATATATATATATATATAAAGATGAAAGTTATTTTTTGTTTTGAATTAAAAAGAATAAATGCACAATAGTTAGCTCATTTAGATCTTTTAAACAAATATTGGTTAAATTGAACTTTTCTCAATTCTTTTATTATTGTTATCGTTTCGTTCATCTCAACTTGCACGACAATTTTTCTTGATTATTCCTTTCAGCACTTCTTTATATAATAAACCAAAACCCCTAATGGAATTTTTCATTTCAAAAAAATTGGAACCAGTACCTCTATTTAGTAATAATTTTATAAAAATTATTTCGTTATTAAAGTAACATTTTATATTATCCATAACACAAGTAGAAGATAAATAAAAAATATAGATAAGATATTAAAAAAAAAGATTATTTTCTTATTGGTAACATTCTTATTTATCACAACACAAGTAAGAGATACAATACAACAAATATAGATAAGATGCAATTAACAACTAGGATTAAAATTTTAAATAATTATTTCAAAAAAATTTAAAAAAAAAAAAAAAAAAAAAAAAAAAAAAAAATCCCGCGTACGCTGGCATTAAAACTAGTTAAAAATGACGTAAAAAGACTAATCATAAAGAGAAACTTGGTTCAAATATTTATATATATTGCCAAAAGTTTTAGGAGTTAATTTTTAGCTTTTCCTATTGTTTACGTGCTTGTTAATTGGATGTTTTATATAGGAGGTAATTTATAGATTTTATTAATTGATTTGCACATTTAAAAGCATTGTGTCTTGACAGTTAACATTTATAACTTTATATGGGTGGAGATGCGATCATCTGAAAATTGAAACAAATTAAAAAGTTTAAAAAGCCTATCATCTATTGTCACGTGTCTTCCACCAACTCCTTTCCCCTTTTCTTATTAATTTTGGTTAGGGGCATTTTGGTCCTTTTAACCATTTTTTTTATTTCACCCCAAAATTTAAAACGTAAGTACTTTTCAAACGATAAACTTTTATAAAAAACCGACTTCACCATAATTTCTAAAACTTAATTCTCTTTAATTTGATATATATGAATCGCAACTTTTTTTTTCAACTTTTTAAATGGGTGTTGATTTTCTTGAAATTTTCGGCTCTAATTTTGTCTAATTAAATGCCGAATTTTGCAAAACTTAAAACACGAAAGTTGTAGCTCTTTGGCCATTCTTTAACCAGAAATTTGAATCACTCAAATCCGATATAATATTAGTGAGATATCGCACGTTAAAGATGAAACAATAACTGATGAACGTTATCAAAAATAACTGTCGAACATTATCAAAAATAACTGATAAACGTTATAAAAAATAACTGATGAACATTATGGAAATGATCTAAATTACTTATTTCACATAGTTTAGCTATGAGAAGTCCTAAATGGTGTATTCATTTTTAATTATTTAAAATAATTTTAATACATTTCTTATTAAATTAAATTATTTTAAAATCATTTATAATTAATTTATATAATTTCTAAATCATTTTTTATTAATTTAAATTATTAAATACTTTTTAATTAATTTAATTAATTTATATTTAATTTAATTAATTTTTGAATCATGTATAATTAATTTAAATCATTTTTTTATTAATTTAAATTATTTATATTTTATAAATTATTTTTAAATCATTTGCAATTAATTTAAATCATTATAAACTCATTTTTAATAAAGTTAAAACATTTATGTTTAATTTAAATTATTTTTAAATCATTTATAGTTAATTTAAATTATTTTGAAGTATTATAAATTAATTGAAATCATTTATATTTAATCTAAATCAATTTTAGTTACTTTTGACGAGAACATGTTCTCGCCAATGGTAAAGCCACGAATTTTTATCTACTTAACTAAATTCTAAAACCCATAATTAAATTTATAATTTTGGTCAACGCTTTTGGCCAAAATATATCATCCTTAAAGAGTTGGCAGAAAAAATTAGAGGAAACCATTTAACGAAAAATGAAAAATTAAAAGATTTAAATATTAACCAACCTTTTGGTGAGGACATGTCCTCGTCAAAAGTTTTGGTCAAATTTTGTTCTCTTTTCATCACAATCAAGTGGGTATCCTTTGGTGAGGACATGAGTGTCCTCGCCAAAGGTCTCGTCGCTTGTTCAACTTTTTTGTTGCTGTGAATCAGATGATTATACGCGCATATGTACAACTTTTTCTTTGTGTATATATGTGTGGTGTAAGTGAGACTGAATAAAGTTACTCGATTAAATTTTTATTAGGTATTGTAATATCTAATATCTTGCACTCTCTTTTATAAGTGAAAATCTTTTAGTCTAACATTATTATTTTTTAAGTTTTTTTCTTGCAATATAAAAGTTTTTGTATTGGCAAAAGGAGTACCGTAAGACTAAAGGTAATAATGTATGTTTCTCACTCGTGAGGTGCAACCTCACGCGTGCACCCCATTACTTAGCAACTTTTTCGTGCGTGAGACATAGAAAAAACGATAAGAGTGGTGAAAATGGTCACCTCTCGGCATTTGTGCCAAATGCGTATGAATTATTAGATTATATTTGTAAGTGTGTGTAGGTATTTTGTGAGGTTTGTTTGTATAAAATCATCATTTTAATGAAAAGTGAGGTGAGTGGTGACAATTACGGGTGAAAAGTGAGGGAGTGCAGTGTGAAATAGGAGAGAAAGCTGAAGTGACAGAGATGTGAAAGGTGACCATTAAATTAAGTCTAAAAGCCAATTTAACTGTAATCTTGAGTTTTGTTATCAAAGAAAAGTAAAGAAATATAAAGTAAATACTTTCCCCTCAAAATTAGGAGAAAACACTCTACTTTAATAATTAACAAAATCATACTAACTTTCTTCTTTTCCTCCTTAAATGCTACTCGAAAACACAATTTCTTATGTTTCTTTTTCATTTTCTTTCTTTTTCTTCCTTAACTTTAACTCGATAATATAGTGTAACAATGGCTTCCAACCAACATAATAGCCAAGAGAATGATCCTACGAAAGTCTTTCTTAACGAAATTCCGTCAATTTTCTTCGTCTTCGAGTGTCGCCGATAGAATTCAAAAGAAACTTGACAATATCCACCAACCTAAAGGTTTCTCTCCCTCATATTTTTAACCCTTTTAAATTAAAAATAATAATAATAAATAATTAAATTGAAAAAGGTGTTTTTTTTGCTACTTTGTCGTTCAAGAATTGAACACTGCTAGACAAAGGTAGATAGGTGGAATTATTTCAATTGTCTTCATCTTCGTGTGCACCTTGATGCATAAGTTTTGTGCGTCTCGATGCACAATCTTGTGCGCCGCGATAATTTAAGATTTGTGAACCTTGATGCATAAGTTTGTGCGCTTGGATGCATGTATTGTGCGCTTCATTTTATTATTTGCTGACTTTGGTGGTTGACACAATAAAGCTATATCTTATGCGCCTCGATGTATTTTAGATTTGTGCACCTCGATGCATAAGTTTATGTGTCTGAATGCATAAACAAAACAATATCAAGACTTCAAAACAATAAAACATATATTTTAAAACATATATTCTGTAGAGTGTGTATTTGATTTTGGATATCAATGCATGTGAATGAATGTGAATCTTGGTGAATCGAATAAATATAGTGCAACTCAAATGCTATTGAATAAGTATAGATGGTGATAATGCACGATGTAAAATGTTATTAAAATATGTTTTGAAAAAATATGTAAATATTGAAGTTTATTTGAGGATATATGTAAATGCATTTTTTTAATGTAGGTATTAGTTGCATCAAAATATATGTTTTTTTGGTAATTTTTTCAATAAACAACGTGATGTATTTTGTTTAACCATGGTTTCCAATCTTTTACCTGACCAATTTGGAGGACTTGTTATTCACAATCAGTCCGTCACACAGACTCAAATCAGGTAAAGCTGTCCATTTCAGAAGGTCAAACTAGCCACTTAAAGGTTGTTTACACCTAACAAGAATTGAATTTCAAACCTCAAACATTTTATACTAATAGTTACAAACCCTTTTGTCACTAATCCTCCTTAATAAAGTGTTGTATTAGCAAAAGTACTACTGTAAAAGCCAAGAAAATAAGATTAGGAAAAAAGAAAAAAGAAAAAAGAAAAAAAAAAACTAATTTTTTAAGAAAAGAACCCTAACAAGTAACAATGGCTTCCAACATAACAGCCAAGAAAATGATCCTACGAAAGTCTTTCCTAACGAAATTCCGTCAATTTTCTTCGTCTTCGAGTGTCGCCAATGGAATTCAAAAGAAATGTGACAAAAACCACCAATCTAAAGGTTTTTCAATTCCCTCTTCTTTAAAACTTGTTATCGTTTGTATTAAATTAAATTTCTCTTTGTCTGAATGATATCCAGTTTCTTCCTCAAAATGGAACGATTTCCTGTATGCTTTTGCAAGTAAATACCGTACTGAGCAAGGTTAGTTTTCCTTTCTTCTTTTTATTTATATAAAAATATATAAGTATTATGTGCATTTAGGGAATGGAATTAGAATGGGAATCATTAATTTAGAAAAGTTGTTTGTTGGTATGTTTTATTTCTTATCTGCCGAATAACAAGACCGAGAGCAACCTTAGGAATTGGGGTTTTAAGAATCGATTTCGAGGATTAGACTTGAAAAACAATTTTCATATATAGTGCAAGTATTAAATGCATAATGTGCAATATTTTTAATGCATGTTTTTAAGTATATATGAAATTTTCATGTAAAAAGAGGGGAGATATGACATTGCCCCATTTTTTTATTTCTTTTTTTGGAAACTATCAAAAAAAATGTAATGAACCAGTAAAAAAGGACTAATTTATACCTACGATTGTTGTTAGCCAAACAAGTATATACGTGAATAATGGGGTCTAGGTAGAGAAAACTAGGAGGTCAAATAATATATCGTACGTCGGACTCAGAGGTTCGATTAAATTGGGAGCGGGAGATCAAATAATATATCGTGTTTACTTCATCAATCGAACTAGCCGCCAGACATTAATTGACGGGTCTCAAAACCATCTAACTTTCCACAAGTTTAGGATAAAGAACCTATCTAAACAAGTTTAGACAGGGTTTAATCATATATTCATTTAGAGTTGAGATCAATGAAGAATCAAATTTATCTAAAGATCCAATCAATCAATCTTAATCACTCACTTTTACATCAACATACATTAAAAAAATAATAATAATAATAATAATATCTATTTTATTATTGTTATCTTTTTGTTCATCTCAGCTTGCACGACAATTTTTCTTGATTATTCCTTTCTGCAATTAAAGATGACGTAAAAAGACTATTAATCTATTTATCATAAAGAGAAACTTGGTTCAAATATTTTATATATATTGCCAAAAGTTTTAGGAGTTAATTTTTAGCTTTTCCTATTGTTTACGTGCTTGTTTATTGGGTGTTTTATATAGGAGGTAATTTATAGACTTTATTAATTGATTTGCACATTTAAAAGCATTGTGTCTTGACAGTTAACATTTATAACTTTATAGGGGTGGAGATGCGATCCACTGAAAATTGAAACAAATTAAAAAGTCTAAAAAGCCTATCATCTAGTGTCACGTGTCTCCCACCCACTCCTTTCCTTTTTTCTTATTAATATTGGTTAGCGGGCATTTTGGTCCTTTTAACCATTTTTTTAATTTCACCCCAAAATTTAAAACGTAAGTAATTTTCAAACAATAAACTTTTATGCACATTTAAAAGCATTGTGTCTTGATAGTTAACATTTATAACTTTATAGGGGTGGAGATGCGATCCACTGAAAATTGAAACAAATTAAAAAGTCTAAAAAGTCTATCATCTAGTGTCACGTGTCTCCCACCCACTCCTTTCCTTTTTTCTTATTAATTTTGGTTAGGGGGCATTTTGGTCCTTTTAACCATTTTTTAAATTTCACCCCAAAATTTAAAACGTAAGTAATTTTCAAACAATAAACTTTTATGAAAAACTGATTTCACCATAATTTCTAAAACTTAATTCTCTTTAATTTGATATGCAATATTATATATGAATCGCAACTTCTTTTTTCAACTTTTTAAATGGGTGTTGATTTTCTTGAAATTTCTGCTCTAATTTTGTCTAATTAAATGCCGAATTTTGCAAAACTTAAAACACGAAAGTTGTAGCTCTTTGGCCATTCTTTAACCAGAAATTTGAATCATTCAAATCTGATATAATATTAGTGAGATATCGCACGTTAAAGATGAACAATAACTGATGAATGTTATCAAAAATAACTGGTGAACGTTATCAAAAAGACAAAAATAACTGATAAACGTTATAAAAAATAACTGATGAACATTATGGAGATGATCTAGATTCCTTATTTCACACTAGCAGGGTACCCGCGCAATGCGGCGGCGGGTACCCTGTGACTAAATTTGTGGCGAGCAAATATTTTTCATTTATATGTTTTTTTCTAACTATAACATTAGTAAGCAACGCTTTCTTGGTGTTCAAAAGGACTACATGATTTATATAAAGTTAAGTTTTATGGATAAGGGTGTTCAAAAAACATGTGAAACGGAAAAATCTAGCCGACATGCTCAATCTGAAACCACAAAAAACGATCATTAACAAACCGAAACCAAGCTTATGGTTTTTAACATTTAGACACCTTATAGAAACCCGAGCCTAAATCAACAACCACGAACCTAAAGGATACAAAGAGTTAAGAAAAGTTTGTAATCGTAGTTACTTATTGCGATGCTACTTATTGTAATCTTTTATCAAATAACTTAAGAGATAGAAACAATTACATTAATTCATTCACGTTTTTCTTCTACACTTTTAAAGAAATGAGTACAATTTTAATATTAGCTTAACATTATTGTACAAATAGCATGTATAATTGTACATATCAAAATTTAAAAACTTTTTTATTCATGCATTATAAAAAAAGTAAGATAGCCGAGTACATGTGCGGATGTGCCTAGTGACAGTGATTTATGTTGTTTATAATTTCCTGCTTACGACGATATTTGTTAGGGGCCGCTTTATCTTGAATCCTAGTGTAATATTTGCGTGTGCAAGTTTTTTTTCTCTCTTATTTATAATTTCAGAAGGAAGATTGATCGAGATAAATAAATCTTGAAACATGATAGATAAAATATCTTTGTGTGTAGTTAGATACAAATGGCCTAGCGGCGACCGGTATCTAGTTTTTTAAAAAGACTTGGAAATAATTTTCTTTTAACAAATTGTATTCGTTAACATTAAGGGTTACTTTTAACAAATTTTCTAGCAAATATACACGAATGTTACAAGTTAATAGCCGTTCAATGTTCAACTTTTTAGCAAATTAATAAAATGGTGGTTACAAGTTTAATGGGTTACTTTTATTTGTGAGTATAATGCAAGCTATTCATTTAAAACATCATCAAAAACAATATATTGAATGTATAGTTGAAAAGAAAATTCAATCTTAAAACTCATGAACGTACGGTTTGGATTCACGCTTGTCTACAAACGTGGTACAGTTACATCGAACAAACACAAATAATTTAGCCCGAAATTAACAAAAAAAATAAAAAAATTATCATCAAATTGAGCCCAAAAGTAAACTAAATCCAAAAGATACAAGGCTTATTACCAAACTTGGCCCACAACCTCAAACCCTAACCTAAGGAGATATAAGGCTTATATTACCCTAATATCACCCACACAAACAAGCCTACATAAAAATGCAGTCAACATTCATATCACCTCATCCTTTTTCTTGTTATCTTTCGATACAAATGAAACACAAGCCAAAAGCACCCTTTTATTACTTTTTTTTATACCAAAGCTAAACCAAAAAAAATCACAACCCTTTTGAATCTTCTTGTTGTTGATGGTTTCGGATTAAAGAACCATGAAATCGGATTTCGTCTTTGTTGTATTTCAAACCCAGGTTGGTGCTAAAGGTTTGACTTTCAACTACGTCATAAACATCGACTGTGTGAAACAACGTGAAAAGGTTTTGACTTTGTTGATGAATTACGGCAAATGTTCCAACATACACAAAACAACATCCTCAAAAACAATAATATTTTTGCTGAACAACGATTATCCTCATAAAGAATAAAAAAAACATTTGTGTGTGAAAGATATGAAATGGTTTGTGTAGATTTATATGGTGAATGCGGTTACACATTTTTAATATCATTATTGATAGTAATGATTTTTAGCGGTTACAGGTTTTTTATAATTATGAAAATTTAAGACATTTATAGGTTGTTACAAGCTTTTTAATTGGCGGTTACATGATGCAACTTTTATTGATGTGCAGGCTATTAAAATTTCAATAATAAGTAAGTTAAAAAGTCTGAATTTTTAAGCCTTGCTATTTAGGGAATGTCCTAAATGCATTATAAGGTAGTAAAGATAGTTTAGCTGTGAGAAGTCCTAAATGGTGTAGTCATTTTTAATTATTTAAAATAATTTTAATACATTTCTTATTAAATTAAATTATTTTAAAATCATTTATAATTAATTTCTATCATTTATAAATCATTTTTAATTAATTTAAATTATTAAATAATTTTTAATTAATTTATATTTAATTTAATTATTCTTTGAATCATGTATAATTAATTTAAATTATTTATATTTAATAAATTATTTTTAAATCATTTTTAATTAATTTAACTTATTATAAACTTATTTTTAATAAAGTTAAAACATTTATGTTTAATTTAAATTATTTTTAAATCATTTATAGTAAATTTAAATTATTTTGAAATATTATAAATTAATTGAAATCATTTATATTTAATCTAAATCAATTTTAGTTACTTCTGACGAGAACATGTTCTCGCCAATGCTAAAGCCACGAATTTTTATCTACTTAACTAAATTCTAAAACCCATAATTAAATTTATAATTTTGGTCAACGCTTTTGGCAAAGATATATCATCCTTAAAGAGTTGGCAGAAAAAATTAGAGGAAACCATTTAACGAAAAATGAAAAAGTAAGAAAGATTCAAATATTAACCAACCTTTTGGTGAGGACATGTCCTCGTCAAAAGTTTTGGTCAAATTTTCTTCTCTTTTCATCACAATCAAGTGGGTATCTTTTGATGAGGACATGAGTGTCCTCGCCAAAGGTCCCATCGCTTGTTCAACTTTTTTGTTGTTGTGAATCAGATGATTATACGTGTATAGGTACAACTTTTTCTTTGTGTATATATGTGTGGCGTAAGTGAGACTGAATAAAGTTACTCGATTAAATTTTTATTAGGTATTGTAATATCTAATATATTGCACTCTCTTTTATAAGTGAAAATATTTTAGTCTAACATTATTATTTTTTTAAGTTTTTTTCTTGCAATAAAAAAGTTTTTGTATTGGCAAAAGGAGTACCGTAAGACTAAAGGTAATAATGTATGTTTCTCACTCGTGAGGTGCAACCTCACGCATGCACCCCATTACTTAGCAACTTTTTCGTGCGTGAGACATGGAAAAAACGATAAGAGTGGTGAAAATGGTCACCTCTCGGCATTTGTGCCAAATGCTAAATTATTAGATTACATTTGTAAGTGTGTAGTTATTTTGTGAGGTTTGTTTGTATAAAATCGTTATTTTAATGAAAAGTGAGGTGAGTGGTGACAATTACGGGTGAAAGGTGACGGAGTGTGAAATAAGAGAGAAAGCTGAAGTGACAAAGATGTGAAAGGTGACCATTAAATTAAGTCTAAAAGCCAATTTAACTTTAATCTTGAGTTTTGTTATTAAAGAAAAGTAAAAAAATATAAAGTAAATACTTTCCTCTCAAAATTAGGAGAAAACACTTTAATTTAATAATTAACAAAATCATACTAACTTTCATTCAATTTCATTTTCTTTTCCTCCTTAAATGCTACTCGAAAACACAATTTCTTATGTTTCCTTTTCATTTTCTTTCTTTTTCTTCCTTAACTTTAACTCGATAAAATAGTGTAACAATGACTTCCAACATAATAGCCAAGAGAATGATCCTACGAAAGTCTTTCTTAACGAAATTCCGTCAATTTTCTTTGTCTTCGAGTGTCGCCGTTGGAATTCAAAAGAAACTTGACAATATCCACCAGCCTAAAGGTTTCTCTTCCTCATCTTTTTAACCCTTTTAAATTAAAAAAATAATAATAATGATAATAAATAAATTGAAAAAAGGTTTGTTTTGCTATTTGTCATTCAACAATTGAACACTACTAGACAAAGGTAGATAGGTGGAATTATTTCAATTGTCTTCATCTTCGTGTGTCACCTTGATGCATAAGTTTTGTGCGTCTCGATGCACAATCTTATGCGCCACGATACATTTTAGATTTGTGAACCTTGATGCATAAGTTTGTGCGCTTGGATGCATATATTGTGCACTTCATTTTATTATTTGCTGACTTTGGTGGTTGACACAATAAATCTATATCTTATGCGCCTCGATGTTTTTTAGATTTGTGCACCTCGATGCATAAGTTTGTGTGTCTGAATGCATAAACAAAATAATATCAAGACTTCAAAACAATAAATTATATTTTGTAGAGTGTGTATTTGATCTTGGATATCAATGCATGTGAATGAATGTGAATCTTGGTGAATCGAATATAGTGCAACTCAAATGCTATTGAATAAGTATAGATGGTGATAATGCATGATGTAAAATGTTATTAAAATTTGTTTTGAAAAAATATGTAAATATTGAAGTTTATTTGAGGATATATGTAAATGCATTTTTTTAATGTAGGTATTTATTGCATCAAAATATATGTTTTTGTTAATTTTTTTCAATAAACAAAGTGATGTATTTTGTTTAACCATGGTTTCCAATCTTTTACATGACCAATTTGGAGGATTCGTTATTCACCGTCACACAGACTCAAATCAGGTAAAGCTGTCCATTTTCAGAAGGTCAAACTAGCCACTTAAAGGTTGTTTACACCTAACAATAATTAAACTTCAAACCTCAGACATTTTATACTAATAGTTACAAACCCTTTTGGCACTAATCCTCCTTAATAAAGTGTTGTATTAGCAAAAGTACAACTGTAAAAACCAAGAAAATAAGATTAGGAAAAAAAAAAAAAAAAAAACTAATTTTTTAAGAAAAGAACCCTAACAAGTAACAATGGCTTCCAACATAACAGCCAAGAAAATGATCCTACGAAAGTCTTTCCTAACGAAATTCCGTCAATTTTCTTCGTCTTCGAGTGTCGCCAATGGAATTCAAAAGAAATGTGACAAAATCCACCAATCTAAAGGTTTTTCAATTCCCTCTTCTTTAAAACTTGTTATCGTTTGTATTAAATTAAATTTCTCTTTGTCTGAATGATATCCAGTTTCTTCCTCAAAATGGAACGATTTCCTGTATGCTTTTGCAAGTAAATACCGTACTGAGCAAGGTTAGTTTTCCTTTCTTCTTTTTATTTATATAAAAATATATAAGTATTATGTGCATTTAGGGAATGGAATTAGAATGGGAATCATTAATTTAGAAAAGTTGTTTGTTGGTATGTTTTATTTTTTATCTGCCGAATAACAAGACCGAGAGCAACCTTAGGAATTGGGGTTTTAAGAATCGATTTCGAGGATTAGACTTGAAAGACAATATCAATTTATTCATGTCCCCATATATATATATAAGCTTACATTTATGTAAATTGAACCCTACACTTTTAGAAATGACATAATCTGTCTTATGGATCGATCTACTCTGGGATTCACAACGTATGCCTTGCAATTACTCTCTTCGATCAAGAGAAAGAAATTGACTTCTTCTCATCCGGCCCCAACTCGACCAAGTATGTCTATGAAAATGACATTATTGTTACTGAGCCACATTTGGCATTCAGAACGAATATATATAGACATAAATTCTTATTATCAAAATGGGGTTCGTTCCATATTGACCCTTCACAGACCCTGGTTGTCCCCAGTTTCCCGAACCCAAACGTCCAACACCACATAGCTCCCTAAAGGGTCTGTCACCTGACAGGTTTTCAGCAGTTCATACTTTTCTTTCCTGCCATAGCTACGGCATTTCCTGACAATATCAGATGCAAGAAGCTTCTTTATACTCCTCTCTAATATGTGTCCTGCTGATAACATTGTATCGTTCACGTGGCTTCCCAAGTGGCAGTACATTTCTAATAACATAGTTAACATTCTGATCACAAACACATTTCATCATTAAACAATCAGGCTCACCAACAATTTGCATCTGTTGATCAAGATCAACCACGTCCTATATGTCCTCCTTTTAATGCACTTTACCAAGCTCTATGACATGACCAACAACATCAGGGAGCTAGCGCAAATGACTTCCTCTTATTGTTCTTGAGCTCATAAAACAATGATGAGACCTTCCTTCGATCTAAGCTATTTTCAGTGCCTCCATTGACATATATGAAAACTGGAGCAAACTGCATGGTCAGTACTCGTTACAGTAATGATCTTGTTGATGAATACCTGTGGTTTCCCACGTTTATGACAGTTTCCTTGATGTTGAAGCATTTTTCCGTGGTTATAATTCCAAGAGAACCTAGCTATCATCTTGTACGTCAAAGGTATGTGATTCCCATTTAAACTGCTCATTGTTGTGCTGAAATATAACTTTGTTAGGACAATATTATCACTTTTTTGCAACACCAACATGGGCTAAATGGCTGATCACAAGGTCCACAGGTACCATCAGTTTTTATCTTCTTAGATTCACCACCTTACGTGTTCGTGATACTTCATTAGAACAAAGTCAACTATAGTACATGATCCATTAGTTGCCTGTGTCAGTGTTAACCAGATCCGTAAACAAGGTTTCCACTCAAAAGTTTGATGTTTGAACATTTGGTAACCCCATTCTCTTGCCTTCACGGCTTAAATTGACATTAACAGACCCTACACTTTTAAAAATGATATAAACCAACCTGTACTTGGAATTAGACACATACCAAACTGGCTCTATATTCTGTATTTTCACAGGCTTTTTCTTTCTTTCAAGAAATAGATACATCTGTGTTGTTGTTAGTCTACTGATGAGGATCTATTGACGAAAGTTATAGGTTTCTTTGTTTATTTTTTTATATACTTTTATCATATCTCATAAGCTTTGTTACCTGATACAAAAGGTACGCCATTATTTTTTTCTGCATTGATGGGAGCTTTGAAGCAAGTGTTGACCACTGAAGCATCACCCGCACCTACTAGCTGGACTTGGAGAATCAAGACTGAGACTACTATTCATTTTGGACAAAAAAATCAGGAGCCAGAAAAGTTGGATGTAACCACAAAGTTATCAGAGGAAGGATTGGTTATTATGATTGAGCTTGCCGGTTTCAAGGAAGATAACTTGACATTAGCGGTTGAGAAAAACTTTCTTATTGTTTTGGGGAATGCTGAAATTTCTGGTAACAATAAGATCATCGCTGAAGCGGTCGATATCGATCCCGAGCATCTTTTTGACGCAGAAAAGGTAACTGCAGAATTGGTTGATGGATATCTTAAGGTGACATTCCCTAAAGGCACAAAAGAAACTATGGTCACAGAACGTTATCATATTAAATGGGCCTAATTAAGAGTTCTTCTATCGATGAAGGAAGTATTATGTTCACTTATGTGTTTTTGTACTATTATGGGTAGCATGTTATGGATGAATAAACTAATGGTTAACTTTTTCTTTTAATATTTTTAATGTAAAACTAGACTTATTTAAACATATGTATGGAAAATATTAGGATAAGGATCCTCTCATGTTCATTTTGAACATGAGTGGTAATGTTGAGTGTTTTGTGAGAGAGAAAAAAAAGTGGGCCATCAATTTGAAACTTTTATTTTATTTAAAAATAAATACTTACTCACACCAATTTGAACATTACCCCTCATGTTCAAAATGAACATGAGGGATCCTAATCCAAAATATTATGACTTATTTAGTAGGTTCCCCATCATAAATGCTTATGGTAATGTTGCTCCTGGTGGACTTGCTTGTTTCATAAATTAGCATGTCGTTAAACATATTGGTCTTACTGATGAGTTGATTAATATAAAGTAGTCCTATTGAACCACTCATTTTGTTGAGCTTTCAAATGATTGATACATATGATAGTATTGGTGCTTTGTGTACATGGTATTTTTTTTTTTCCTTTCTTTCTACGGGCTTTCTTATCATACATTGTGCTGAAAAATATTACAGAGTAGTTTGGGTACAACTACCTACCTGTTACACCAGATGATTTTGTCTGGTAATATTGTATGTAATAATATGAATGGTGCGGACCGGTATCCATATTTAGCCAGTTCGGTGTTGGTTTTTGGTTCAGCCGGTGAAACTTTGCGGGTCAACTAAACTGGCCCTGCTGGTTTCAGCCATATTGACCCTCTCCTTCCAGCTAAAATGACAAACTGAGATAATGGGGTTCTTCACCATATTGCTACATAGAAGTGTTTGCTAATTTCCGTACATTTGCTTCAAATATTTTCTAGACCACGTGCGTTTGGGTAGTAACTTTATGTTCTCCGTAAACCCCTTTAGTCAACCTCACCACATTCAAAAGTCACAAAATGATGGTGGATACCATTGTGAATGAAAGAAACCACACAAGAACAAAGAACAAAGGAATTCGATAAACCCTCAAAGGGTGCCCAACCGGGACTTCAAGAGAAAACTCTCTTTTCTATAAACTCATCATAACTTCTTCAAAAACCTAAACCTATTACAATGATTTATAGTCTGGATGAATCTTGAAGAGAAAACTAAATATCCCGACTATCTATAAAATAAGGAAATGAAATAACTCCTAAAAATCTAAACTAATCTTTAACGAAAATAGGTAAACTATTAAAATGAAAAAGGTAGATTACGACAATATATTATATTGTCATTTTACCCTTCAATCTTCTCGAACCATTGAAACATATGACTTCACATGTTGACCAAAGAAACGAAGGCTAAGCTAGAGGAGCGGGAGCTCGAACGTGCCCTCCATCACAAAAGTTCATTAGTACATTTCTTATAAGTAATTCAGTATCACAATAATGATAATAGCAAAACCTAACATTTCTCAATTACTCTTATGTCCTTAGAAAGCTTTTTACTACTACTATTCAGTGTATTAAATTATAATTGCTAAAACAATATGACGATAGATCTTCATATAAACCGATTTAGCATGTTTTATGCATACTTATAATTTTGGTCAACTTACGACTCGTCAAACCCATATGACCCATTTCCATTTTAGCAACTTCTTTTGGTTGACTACTTTTGTGATAAATAAAAAAACAAAAAAACCAGATTGACCCATTTGTACAAAATGATTCCAAATAAAGAATATCAACATCAACTTTCACCCGACTAGTTTCAGCATGTACCCAAAAACTATGCGTTTTAACCCATTTCATAATTCTACAATCTGTCCGACCCACGCATTTTGCTGCTTCTAGAAACGATCACTACTCTAGAACCACTTACTCTTCTAAGATACAGGCATGGGTCAGAGTTCCTATTTCTGCTACTTGTAGATCACATTATGGATAAGGAGAATAACAGAACCAAAAGTACCTGCTTATAAACCCTTTGAACCAAGATGAGTTGGTTGATCGTTAACTTTAGTAGCATCATATATGCTTTTGAAGAATCACACTAATTCCCATGGCAAGCTAAATTTCAACTATATGACAGTTTAAAAAAGGATGTCATGGGAAGCAAATACCTTTTGCCGCTTCTCAATGTCGATCAATAGAGTTTTGCACTTATGGGCAGTCTTCTTTTTCACCTGGATAGAAGTTATTATCTCTGAGTTGTCAATGATTAGGTTAATCCATATATACATAAAGTGATATATTAAGCGGCAACAAAAATTATGCCGATCTGGACAGAAAATAATACACAGTAGGTTTCAAGTAAAAGACAATTCCATTGCTCGAACTACACAAACTAGTACGTTCAATCACTATAAGACCCCTGACTGGAACCCCAACTTTCTCTGATGTGTTTCAAAAATATTTATATGTATTTATATAAAATGTTGAATTTGAGGCAATCAACTTGTCTTGGCATGAGATCTAAGGTGTTCCAAATTAAGTGGGATTTTGACAGAGGATAAGTTAATGCACCGTTGAATATTGGGAACTCATAATAACGGAAATGTAGCAAACAACAGGTAACTTATAACTGACAATATGATGGTGCCATGGTGGGGATAAAGATAGGTCAATGAGAGAAACCCATTCTGTTTGTTTTGTGAAAATACGAACCACAGACAACCAAGACCCTGAATTTGGTAGTTCGATGGTCTCAATTTTCATATAATCACAAATTCCCAATCAAATTTATAGCCATTCTAGTCCAAATCAATAATTCTTGAAGGCACTGCTATATATATTGTTTTGAGATGTTGAATCTTGAATATAACTTTTATTTTAAGTTTTCTCCGGATGACTATTTTAGTCTTTTCTGTTAGTATTAGTACGGATTTCTGTTGTTTAAAGAAATTATATGCACACTACAAATTACATAATACATATCTTTACAAAAATATTAAATATGTAAACTTTATTCGTATGTTCAGTTCGATCATGGTTTCACAGCCAAGAAAAGGAAAACGTAACCACCGACTATGAAGGGGACAGAATTATGACCAGAAGCAAAGCGCCACAATTTTCAAATCATCAATTTCTTTGTATTTTGGTTCAACTTTCCAATTCCCAGGTTTCTTTGTTTACCCCTATCTCATTATGATCAGAAATTATTATCTAGTTTCTTAATGCAGCAATTGCAACAGTTATATGGCATCTCATACGGCTTTATAATTCACATACACATACCAAAATGTTTTGACCACACGATGTAACTGGATTAGTATATACCTCTTCCAATATAGTTTTTCCTACAATGACCTTCTCTTTTGTCTCTCACGCGCCTCAGAATGAACTAACAGTTGTAGCAGCAGGTACGAGATGTGCTTGGATAGTTGGATTTCTTGCATTGTGGATGGCTGCTAAAAACGCGATCATCGGATTTTGACCACAGACACAACCCTTTCTGCCACATCAGAAACATTGCCTTTTGCATCTTTAGCAACCTCAACCCCAGTAATGATCCTGTGGATTGCCTAGCTTTTTTTAGCTGTGTACCTGCATTATACTTTATACTTATGAAGGGAAACTCGGAAACAAGGTGAAAAGGTAGTTTTGTGTAGATGTGGCAAAACTGGGTGCTCGGATAGCAGGTTAAAATGGGAAAGTAATGATTCAGGTCCAAACGGGTCAAAGTGAGAAATTTCAAAGTTCAGGTCCAAACTGGTCAAGTTAGGCTGAAGCAGTCAAAACTTTTTCTCCCCTTGTTTTGAAGTTTATATGTCGATATTATGATCCAAACATTTTTAGTACACGATTTCTGATGACTTTTTTCGGAAAGCAAAACTGCATTGAACAAAACAACAGCAACAATATGAAGATTTAAACATTTGAAAACGCTTTGAGATGTTTTCAAATCATTTGACCAGGTAGATGCCGACTCTTAAAAGTTATGTTTTGAACTTTTATGAGTTTGACCCATTGGAGAAAAAATACCACCCAAATAGACCCGTTTTTAAGTACACAGGTAGAGCCTGCCAACTCTAGTTCTATCGTTACCAAGTTAGTTACCTGAAGAGGAAAAGCAACCCGTGGCCTTCTCTTGCCACTGAGGAGAAATGACCAAAGGCATTAAGATGATTTGAAATACTGATGAGGAAACTTGTAACCGGTAAATGGACCAAGTTATCAAGGTTACACTTTGTAATCAGAAAGTTGAGTAAATCAGTTGCTGGATGACCTTCTTATTTCCTTCAGACTTGAATAAATCACGCGAGTTCAGTCCTAAAGGTACAAACATTCTGGAGTCAACTAACAGAAGAAATTACAGAAATGCAAAGAGATTCTGATTCATTTGTCTTAGGAGTGGCCAAATGGGAGTGTCGGGTAATGGGTCAAAATGAGTAACATTTAGTACGTGTCAAAATAAGTCGGGCATGGTCAGTGGTCACCTGCAAATACTTTTTAACACCTTTTTTTATTCGATTCTGATTTTATAGAAAAGCAGTATGCTAGATATGATTATGAAATTATATTATTACAGTAATAATATGAAACTTCTTTTTGAAATAAATAACTTATAAAGTTTTATGCGTTTAAATACAATTCAAACGACTTTCACCCCATTTGACCTCCTTGATGCAGTTGGCATGTAAAAGAAATGAGAACTCACAATAATGGAATGTACAAAATAACAGGTAACCGAAAACTCCAAGATTGATATGAAAGATACTACTCCAAAAACATAAGCAGTTACTAGAATAGGATCCTTAACAATATTGGCATTGACATTGATATCATTCATATAACTTAGTTTGCTTTATGAAAGCTCTAAAATTTTCATAACAGTGGTTTAAAGTTCAAACAACATAAATTGCTTAACTTCTAACTGGTAATCGATGGTAGCTTTAAGATAGTCCAGCTCAGTCTGGTCAGTTTGGGAAATTCCATGGGAACAAGCAAATTTCTTTTGCTTCGTCAATGTTGTCCCAAAGTTTCTGTGTCGTGTGAATGTTTGGATCGTTTGGTTTGTGAGTATGAGGCGAATAAGATTTGCAAACAAAAGTAAACTAAAGATAACTTATATTAATTCGTCCAACTAAAGTAATGTTACAGATTTACAAGTACTTATACTAACGAATGGTCACGTTTGAACCATCGTGTCTGTTCACACAGGGGTGCGTCCCCTTGGTTCTATTTGATTCGAATGGACATGTTCAAGGGACACAACCATTCGAAATGTTTCCAGCAAATACAGTTATTAAGTTTCTAAACTACAATTTTGGTCCTTTGAGTTTCTAGAAAGTAACATTGAGATTAAACTTGGTTCACATTCTCCTCCTTAATCTTGATCGTTGCTTTCTCCAAGGTCTTGAACTCCGAGCATTTGTCTCATAGTTGTAAACTTGAGTCTTGGTAAAGCTTTCGTTAATATGTCTGCTCTTTGTAGTTCTCCGCTAACGTGTTCCACATTAATATGACCATTCTCTACACATTCCCGAATGAAATGATAGCGAATGTCTATATGTTTACTCCTTCCATGAAATACTGGGTTCTTCACGAATGCTATAGCTGATACGTTATCAA
>LBNU01014745.1:145037-162767 GCA_014162995.1 Artemisia annua
GTTGTTGGTTGGAGAGAGATCACCACCGCGGTACCTCACCACACCGCCACCACCAATCAACCCCTTTTGACCTCCCTATCTCTAATGGTAGTACACGCGCCCAAATAACCCCCATCGCCACCTTTCTCTTGCTCACCGCCGTGTACAATCCATCACCATATATTTCTAATCGTCACATCTTGTAGATCTTATGGAAGAAAGGTAGTTACGCGTCACTCACGCGCGAGTGACTCGTTACTTGGTCAACTAAGTTTCCGATCTTTGTTTTAGCTAAAATATAAATGGTTAATGTTCTTGGTTAATAAAAACGAATTATAAAACAAGTTGGTATCCGTTTGATGTTTGGTTTGTCGAGTCTGTAAACGTGAGCTCAACTCATGTAGGAATGATGTTCTTGTCATTTTTGTATTGTTGTGTCGAGACTGGTAAACGTGAGCTCAAGCTCACGGTATCATGGTCTTTCTATGTGTTGTTCTTGTAGCTGTTCTTGCTGTTGTTTTTTTGGGTCGAATCAAACCGTGGGGTTAAAACCCGACTGAGTGGTGTGGTCGGGGGCAAAAACATTAACTGTCACGGGTTTGAAACCGTGGCCCTCATTGCTGATTATTTGTTTCTGCATGCTCATTTTGAATTCTTGTGGTTATTGATTTTCTGGGCTTGATGCGAGGCGGGGATACGTTGGTATTATTGGAGATTGTTATATTTGTTGTCGTGAGTTTTATGACTGGGCCTGTTATGGAGCAAGAGCGAGACCACTAGGGTCTCAGCCGAGTACTTGTTGATGTTGTTATTGGTTTCGTGGTTGTGAGCTGCTGTACTAGTCAGGGTCCGGCAATGAGATTTTGAGAATGTTTGATGTGTTCTCTAGTATTTATTGTTGTTGAGTGATGTGGGACAATTTAGGAGAACGGGAACTAGATTGATTTGCAAATGATTGGTGGAATTGAGGTTAATGATTGGAACCCGTGCTATTAGGTTTAGCCGGCCGGGAAATTTGTGAGTTTGATATTGTTTGGTTATTATTATGGCGTAGTTGGGGTCTATGCGAAGGTCGGGATACCTCGACTTTCTATCTTGGTTTGACTCCGACACCGCCGCAACATTAGTTTACGTTATTAGTGGACATTTAACTTATTATGAGGATCCAGAAGTGAGACTTGACTCGTGAACTCGAATAATTAATACTCGTTAAACTATTAAACTTGATGACTAACTTATGCATGTGTATATAAATATATATGTAATGGCAAATGTACTATATATGTATATATAATGAATAAGTGGAACGAATAGATAATAACGTTATCAACAAATATTAACTATTAAATTAGATTAATATTTGTCGGAAACCTATTTAGATAAATATGAGTTGTTTTCGAGAATGAAAAGGAAATGTTTTAGTAATAAAAACATAAAGGTTTTCAAGTAATTTTATTTGCGGGTTAATTAAATATTCGAGGGCACGCAAAACTAGGGATTTGCCTAAATGTAAGCATTGTGTATTTAATTATGAGTCACGGATATTTGGCATTAGTACGTCTAGCTTTACGTAGTTTAACGACATCTAACTGAGAACTCGTTAAATATGTCGGTAAAGACTTAGATAATGAATTAACATTCCTACGACTTTAGGTGGTGAGAACCGAAATTGGAGGAATTAAATGGGAATGAATACATTGTAAGTATTGGGTGATAAGTCTAAGTTTCGACAATTATAGACCTTAGTTTAACATAGAACTTGTCGCGTTATTTGCTGTGGTTTTTGAGTGGAGTCTTTGGAACGTGAGTTCACTTGAGTACTTGTTGAGTCCGACACCACACAACACATGGATACCAAACACTAAAACGTATATGAGAAAAGAGATTTTCGGAAAATGAAATGGAAACGTTTCGGGATTGGAAATTTTATTATGAAATTATACTGAGCGTAATGATATTATTAGGTGAATGCCGAGTCAAGTAGTCGCCGTTGCCAGAAAGTTGATACTTCATTTCTTCTGTTGATATTTATGCTGTTTGCCTGGACTTGAGGTGAGTTTCATATAGCCATGTTTCTTCTTCTTTTTTTTTAGTTTTTTTTTTTTTTTTTTTCTTTTAACTCGTTTTTAATCATTTTAATGATTTTCCTAAAATTGGGGGAGAATACATGCTACTGTTTCTTGGACCTGCTACTCGTTTCGTTTTGCTATTGTGTGGACTAGTTTTTAGGATAGGACGGAGGTAGCCGTTGACCTAGAGCTAAGGGCGTTTGACCTAGTTTGGAATAGACGCTATCGCGGCCTAGGTTCGGACAGACTTGGGTGGTTCCCTGCATGTAGCTGACTAGTGACCGCTGAGAGGCCCTGCTTCACCATAACCATTCATCTTTCCTAGAGATGATAAACGATTGATTGTTGAGATTGAGTTTTGTGATGTAAGTCTATACCTACTCTAGTTACACATATGCGCCTAAATTCATCAGTCCCGTATTGACTTTGCTTTAAACCTATGAACCTCACCAGCGAAAAGCTGACTTTTTAAGCATGTATTTCTCAGGTAATTAGAAGCTTGCTTTCACTACTTGGACAACGGTTATGCTGCTTGGATCTTGGCTTGGGTTGAGACATCGATGGAACTCTGATATTTCTAATTTGGACCTATTTACTTTTATTAACTATGGGCTTTCCTTTTAAAAGATTCTGGACGAATGTAAACTTTAACCTTACGTTGACCTTGTTTACATTAGCATCTATGATATCTGTTATCTATTCTTGTGATGATACCAATTCCCCGTAGCATCCCGAAAGCTTGTAAGTCTTCCGCTGTACGAATTTTGGGGGTGTTACAACAGTCAAACTGAGAACTGTCAAGGCAGCCAAGACACTAGAGGTTCGGAAGTTTGTGGTTTGATGGTCTCAGTTTCAGGCAATCAATTATGATGGTCTGCACCCCAATATTGGGCACAACATTATACTGTAATTCATAAGATCACAAATTTCCAACACATTTGAAAAAATCTGGTCTCCACTTTAAAGTATATATGAGATTATTCTATATATTATAAACTATTTTTTATATATAGGGTCGTCTTTTTTGCATACTCATAATTTGGGACTTTAGCTTTGTTGTGATAGTACCACTTGTTTCTAGCTGACAAGGCGTGAGTTCGATATATTCGGTAGGAAACTGCCTAAACCACGGGAGACAAAGATTATAATGATGAAAAGAATTTAAAGAACAAAAGAACGGACCCAAGAAATAGGACATGAAGATCATTGTCAACATCGAGAACCACCAAAATTTAGTCGTTTTAACAAGAATGGCATGCATTAGATTACTCACCAATGGAATTTCGAAAAACTTCCTTTTTCTTGTTTAAACTTTATCCCTGTTGTGTTTTGAAGATACTAGTTTAAAGAATGTATGCGTTTTATCTAAATAAGAGATACTAAAGCATCCCTTGTCAAAGAACAACCATTCTTCATACGAGTATCCTCAATGCATAGATGAGTGAGCTCCAGTACCAATTTGAGGCCATTTTCTTAAGTTGAACAACAAAAAGGATAGGCCACAAGTGACCCACGCATATCCTAAGCAAATTTAATTTTGATCTCATTCACCTTGAAATGGGTGATATGTATCACCTTGCACACACATCCTGTAGGGGATAAACAATAACGAACACAACAGGATATGTTTGAATCTCTGAAAGGCGTGTGAACACTTTCAGATCGAATCAATTCGGTGGTTCCCCCGAATTATTCAATCGGATACAATTCAGAGATTGAGAACGTTTTGAATGCTTATGTTTGAGATTGATGAACCAGAGAAATATATTGACCAAAAGAAAAGCGTATCAAAATCCATAAAGGATTAGGGCACAAACTACCTTTTATGCAGTTTTTCCAAGAGTTTCAATGTTGTCAAAATTAGTCCTTTAAGTTCTAAAAATATAATTTTTCTGAGGAACTTTTACCATAACAACTTGGACCCTGCCAGGGACTGCCGCCCCTTAGACCCTACTCCCAGGGGCATTTCCCCCGGACCCCCGTCCCTTAGGGGCTTCGCCCCTAAGATCATAATAAATTCAAATAGGCGTGCACTCCGCACCTCCAAGCCTAAACGATGTCTTATTATGACTAAATTGGTCAAACAAGTTAATCCAATTACACTAAAATATCCAACATTCCTCCCCCATTTTAGTGCAATCCTTGATTAACTAAAACAAGTAATCTCAAACAATCAAACTTTTGCATAAATGAAATGTCTTGACGATTGAATTTCACATTAGTACATTACACATTCCGAATATTCGAATACCAGGGTGTCGCTAAGAATGAACCCTGGGAATTCATTATGAATACACGAAGATAATGTACACAAAAGTTTACATACATAGTAGTTCTATCTTGACACATGTTTTACTAGCCTATGTCCTTATCCTTCATAAGCATGTCAAAGCCAAGGCCTAGCTTCTTGAAGCGGCTAAACTTCATGCTCATATAGGTAGTTCTTTTTAATCATGCCCTGCTTGCACTTTTTCAAAAGAACTATTAAGAAGATAAATTTCAACCTCTTTATCTTGCAGGTCTGAACACATACCTTGGGATAGTATAACACGTGTTCCAATTTCTAAGTGTGAGCTTTCCGCATTGAATTCAGCTTCTAACATTGTATTAGAAGGGAATTGGGTGTCTCACCATTAGAAAATTAAACGGACTTTTATTTCATCCCTATTCCGACTTTGTGCACTAAGTCTCTAGCAAACCTCTTTGTCAAGTGGTAAGCAATTGATTTTATACAAATGGTAACCTTGACTTTTAAACATAACACAATGTTTATTAACAAAGTCCTTTAACCATTATTCTTCTTTAAAACAAGAAAACAACCAATCATGATGCACTCGTTGAATACGTTGTACAACTTTTTCCTTTGATCACATGATACCACATTTATACCAAGTGTAAAATCCAACACTTAATTCACCCGTATCTTTTGATCAATTATCCAACTTGCATCAATTTATCTTTATAATAATTAAAGATCTTGTTGCATTCTAAACCATAAACCTTGGTTTTTCAATCGATTAATTAACTAAATACTTAGTCTACAGCATCGAAACATGTCATAAATATCATGATATATAAGTAAATGACACTTCCTTTGTCATTGCATTGTCTGATTCCTTGATATTCAATCAAGCACTCTAAAAGAATTCATCAAAGTTCGATGACATTGTTTACTGTCAACCGTATCTACGGCAACAATTTATCAAGTTTAAGCACAAAACTTAGTTCCCTTGTCCTTTAATTTGTATCATAAAACATTTAGAGAGTCTCATTTATACTTCCATTAACAATTCACCAGTCAAGGACATACC
This sequence comes from Artemisia annua, assembly GCA_014162995.1. Classification (NCBI taxonomy): domain Eukaryota; kingdom Viridiplantae; phylum Streptophyta; class Magnoliopsida; order Asterales; family Asteraceae; genus Artemisia; species Artemisia annua. The sequence continues at coordinate 150,397 of LBNU01014745.1, forward strand.
CATGAAATTCATTCAAAGTGACCATGAGCAAATACTAATTGTCAAACACACAATACAACAATAAGTTTTTGCTCAACTTTGAAAAGTTTAAAATACACCACAAGTTGGCAGAAGAATTGTGGTTCCAAATTATTCAATTTCAAAGGCACATAACTTAGTGACTAATGAATTTAATAAATTCCTTATGTAAGAGTTAGGATTAAGGACTATGATCATGGCAAGAAAACAAAACATAAAATAATGAACAACAACATAAAGTTTTGTTATCGATGTCAATTAGGCCATAATTCACCATAACAGTTTTGACACATATAGTATCACTTTGCAACCAAAAACTCGAACTTTCCAACCATGTTTTTGGAAATTGCTTTTCTACGGGTCAACAAACCGCCAAATCCACTTGCAGTTTTAGTTTCATCCGGAAAGAAAACACATAATCATCATTAATTATGTACCAGATGACTTTCATGGCAAAAAATAATACCCTCCTTGATTATACTATCCAATATGTTTCTCAATATTTATATCAATTAAAGAGGCATGGCCATGTGGATTGTGGGATATTATCCATCACTTTATTGGCAAAAACAAGCCCAGAAACTTCTTGTTTCTCAATAACCATTCATGCATTAAATTAACTTGATAGTTAACCAAATCTCATGCAATTGCAGAATGAATCAAAGTTTCACGCATGCATTTTTATAAACACACGCAGCCATTGATAAATTTTCATGTGTTCTACTCTATTAGAACTAACATGTCGAACCAAAATTTTAATCAATTTCCCATTCATTTAAAGTAATTGCTCATGAAATTAAACACATAAATTTCCACTTATATCACATGCTAAACTTTCATTTATATGCCTTGATGTTCTTCGCGGGAAAAGTAACAGCATGAATCCAGGCCACATAAACAATATTTACCGGCAAATAAATAATCTACTGCAAATTTCCTCATGCTAATTAAACACATACATATTTCTTTTTATTGCCCATATGCATTATTTCCATATGCATAATTTGAATTTAATTATCATCTCATGCAACCATATCAACACATAATCTTCGTATATCAACACAACATATATATATTTCAATGATTAACATATCTATATATGAAGTTGTAATATATCAATTCTTATAATAGGAACATAATGCAGATTAGATACATAACTTGCCATGTTAATCATGCATGTCATATATGCGTCATATATTGCTTCATTAATATATATTTCATGCATTAATCATGAAAAGAAAGAATAGAAGTTGCGTACTCGTAAGTGTGATCGATTCTCATCAGTTATCCCACCGTTTGAAATCCTCCATCCAAGTGGCTCTTATCCAGATTACATATTCACCAATCCAGATTATCAGTAAAATATTGTATCAGTTTATATGATTAATCATATCCTTCACAGAATCAGGGTTCGTCATCTTCAATAATTGATTCGATCTTTGTAGGGGATAAACAATAACGAACACAACATGATATGTTTGAATCTCTGAAAGGCGTGTGAACACTTTCAGATCGAATCAATTCGGTGGTTCCCCCGAATTATTCAATCGGATATAATTCAGAGATTGAGAACGTTTTGAATGCTTATGTTTGAGATTGATGAACCAGAGAAATATATTGACCAAAAGAAAAGCGTATCAAAATCCATAAAGGATTAGGGCACAAACTACCTGTTATGCAGTTTTTCCAAGAGTTTCAAAGTTGTCAAAATTAGTCCCTTAAGTTCTAAAAATATAATTTTCCGAGGAATTTTTACCATAACAACTTGGACCTGCCAGGGACTGCCGCCCCTTGGACCCTACTCCCAGGGGCATTTCCCTCGGACCCCGTCCCTTAGGGGCTTCGCCCCTAAGATCATAATAAATTCAAATAGGCGTGCACTCCGCACCTCCAAGCCTAAACGATGTCTTATTATGACTAAATTGGTCAAACAAGTTAATCCAATTACACTAAAATATCCAACACATCCAAGTATGGGTGAGCAGCGGGTCAAACCCGGGCCGCACTAGCCAATTTTATTAATTTTTTTATGTGTACTTGTTTGTTTTTAAAATTTGTTTGTTTAAGATGGCATATTATAAGTTTTGTCCTAAAATTTATAGAGCCGAACCGTTACAAATGGTACGAAAACTTATTTATCATTACCGCAACTGCGAGTTAAATCCTGTGAATGAGGTACGTGAAAAACAAAAACAAAGACTTTCTTTAACGAAAGAAAACAATGGGAATGGTGAAGGTTGTAGTGGCTGAACTTTGCAAAATTGGAAGTATAATGAGAAAGCTATAAAAAAAAACTCTTTCACTGAACTAATTGTTTTAGCCGATATACCCTTTAAGTTTTTCGAACACATGGCCTTCATTATATATTTAAAGAACCTGCAACCTAAATATAATTTGCCATCCCGTCACACTATCTTTAGGGATGTTTCTAAGTTTTACCTTGAAGAAAAAAAATAGTTAAGATTTTAGGCAACTCGAATAACACGATCCACCTAACAACGGATACATGGACTTCTACTTCTCAAAAGATTAACTATATGGTGATAACGACACATTTTCTTGATGATGATGGTCGTGTCATGAATTTCAAACGCATTAATAGTCATAGGGGATAAGACATTGGGTGGGTAATTTTAAAGTGCATAAACGAATTGGGAAATGAAAATGTTTTGACCATTACGGTTGATAACATTGCTGCGAATGATAAAGCACTTAAATATTTGCTAGAGCACCTATCAAGTATGTATGACAATGGTAAAACACTTTCATATAAAGTGTATTGAGATATATTTTAAACCTAGTTGTGAAAGATGGTTTAAAGGTGCACGGAAATGAAGTTGAGACTATAGGTTTAGCTTTTAAGTGCACTAAACACTTTAGCGGTTGGTCTCAACTTCATTTTCGTGAACCTATAAACCATCTTTCACAACTAAGTTTAAAAGATGTGTCATACACCTTATATGAAAGTGTTTACCACTGTCATATATATTTGGTAGGTGTTTTAACAAATATTTAAGTGCTTTATTATTTTAAGTAATGTTATCAACCGTAATGGTCATAACATTTTTAGTTCTCTATTTGTTTATGCTCTTTAAAAGTACCCTCCCAATAACTATTAATGCGTTTGAAATTTATGACACGTTTGTGTATAAGTCAATCATCATCTAGAAAATGTTTCGTTGTCACCATATAGTTAATCTTTTGACAAGTCGAAGTATGTTTTGTTGTTGTGTTATTCGGGTTGCCTAAAACCTCAATTTTTTTTCCTTCAAGGTGAAAATTATAAACATCTCTAGAGATAGTGTGACAGGATGGCAAATAATATTTGGTTTGCAAGTTCTTTAAATCAGTGTTGCAAAACAAGGCCGATTAATCGCCGATTAGGTGCTATAAGGTCACTAACCTTGCCGATTTGTGTAAATCGGTCAAACAACTAGGTCAACCGTGGTCAACGACGGTCAATGACGGTCAACGGTGGTCAAGCTTGTCCGAAACCTTCAAACCTTGCTAGAAATTCCCAAAACTCACCTTAAAATGGTTTAATAAGTTATACTTGTTGTTTATATCTATTTCAAGATGTTTTTTTAAGAAAAATCTTGCCAGTAATACCTAACATTTGCCGGAAATACCTAAAACTTGTCGGAGATACAGAAAACTTGTCGGAAATACAGAAAACTTGTCGAAAATGCCAAACTGATTAATCACCGATTAATTCCGCCTAGACCGATTACAAGCTACAGGGGGTCGACCGCCCGGCTACCGATTCACTATTTTTGCAACCTTGCTTTAAATATTTAATAAAGGTCGGATGTTTGACAAACTTAAAGGGTAGTTCGGCCAAAACAATAAGTTCAATCAAAAAGTTTTGTATGGCTTTCTCATCGTACTTTCAATTTTGCAAAGTTCCACTGCTACAACCCTCACCATCTCGATTGTCGTCTTTCGTTAAAGAAAGTCTTTGTCATTTTAAACGTACCTTATTCATAGGGTTAAACTCGCAGTTGTGGTAATGAAAATGCAAGTTTTTCGTACCATTCGTGGGTGGTCGGCTCTATAAATTTTAGAACAAAACTTACAATATGCCATCTTAATCAACTCGTCATCCGGTCATTCCATCTTTGGATCAAAATACTTCCAATATTCAATTCGGCCTCCTTCACTTGGTTTCCTTTTACGTTTCATTCATTCTTCTGGTTGTTGTCGTCTTCGTTTGATCCATAACCCAAATCATGTGTGATGCTATAGCTTGGATTAAGGATCAAGGTTTGGATATATGCAATGTTAGAAGGTTTGGGTAAGAAAGTAGAGCTAGGTAAAATATCGAGCTCTATGTTGATATTGTACCCCCGTGAGTCAAGTAAAATTTTGTAAAGTATGGTCAAGTGTCAAATGTATGAGCGGGTACGTTATAGTATGGTTAAAGTGTGTTTTAAGTGTTTATGGTAAAGGTTAAAGGGGTGTTTGGCATAAGCGTGAATATACCCATTTTGGGTTGTAACGTTGAACGGTTAAGGAAATAATGTATTATGTTATGATAAAGATTTCTGGAAAGTTTCATTAATTTTTGAGTCTTGGAAGTTGGTTTTCCGGAAATATAGCAAGTATATTTTTATGTAAAATTTCTGCAGTGGATATATGACCATATGCATATTTCAACATATGGCCATATGGTTGCTTTAGAGATTTTGTAAAGGGGCATATGGCCATATGCTCTCATCGGAAAATAAATAAGAGAATTTCAGTTTTTGGTCATTTTTGAAATTTCATATTTTTTAAACCGTAAGTCGTCACGGGTCCCGCCACTCGTCGTTTCGAAGGTAATTGAGTCTAGTTTCATTTAAAAATGGAATCAAGGTTTGAAATGTTATTTATTTTTGTTAATGGTTAAAAGAGTAATGAAGGGTCCATTAAAATGAAGTAGTTTCCACATTAAAGTTTAATTTTGGGTCTAACCGGGCTCGGAGTGTAACAAATTGGTATCAGAGCCTCGGTTTAAGGGAATTAGGTTTCCGATTTAGGTTGCCTAGTCTTAAACCACTCGTAGAAGCGTTGAACGTAGGTTTAAAGAATGCGTAAGGTATATGTTTAAGTTAGAATAAGGAATATGTGATACGTTATGTGAATCTAAGTTGATGAATAATGAATGTGTTTTAATGTTTATGTGATGTGAGTCCGTAGAGGACTTGAAGCATTTAAATGATTATTTGGTCGTGCTCTTTTAGCATATGGCCATATGGTTGCTTTAGAGATTTTGTAAAGGGGCATATGGCCAGCATATGGCCATATCGACTTTCAGCATATGGCCATATGCTCTCATCGGAAAATAAATAAGAGAATTTCAGTTTTTGGTCATTTTTGAAATTTCATATTTTTTAAACCGTAAGTCCTCACGGGTCCCGCCACTCGTCGTTTCGAAGGTAATTGAGTCTAGTTTCATTTAAAAATGGAATCAAGGTTTGAAATGTTATTTATTTTTGTTAATGGTTAAAAGAGTAATGAAGGGTCCATTAAAATGAAGTAGTTTCCACATTAAAGTTTAATTTTTGGTCTAACCGGGCTCGGAGTGTAACAAATTGGTATCAGAGCCTCGGTTTAAGGGAATTAGGTTTCCGATTTAGGTTGCCTAGTCTTAAACCACTCGTAGAAGCGTTGAACGTAGGTTTAAGGAATGCGTATGGTATATGTTTAAGTTAGAATAAGGAATATGTGATACGTTATGTGAATCTAAGTTGATGAATAATGAATGTGTTTTAATGTTTATGTGATGTGAGTCCGTAGAGGACTTGAAGCATTTAAATGATTATTTGGTCGTGCTCCTTTGGTTGGTGTCAGTGATTATATGAATGTATGTTAGAGTAACGGTAATGGAATATGAGTATGAATGATAAATGGTATTAGAGATGGGCTAATAAGTAAAGTGTTGACGCATAAAGAATGAAACGTAGTGATAATAAGTGTGCCAGAGTGTAACGTGAGAAGTTAAGATGAAATTGACATACTAATGATTACGTGTTTATTGACATGAAGGGTAAGAAATGAGTCTAAGAGATGATAGCATGTAATGATGCATGGTCCGTAAGGAATTGGTGACCAATATATGGTCGCATTATAATTAGTGGTTAACGATTAGTGTTAACATGGTATAGAGATGGGTTAACGGTAAGCTAAAGTATATGAAGCTTGAGTGTGTACATGAATGAGTAATAACGAATAACGATGTCATGTAAGTAGAAATGAAAGTAAGATTGGTTGACAAATTAATTGTTAAGTGTAATAATATAAAGTTATAAAATGGGAGTAAAGTACGATGTTATGTAAAAGACGAAAAAGAATGATAGTTGCTTGAATGCATAAGTAATCAAAGAGATGGGTTAAGGAATGAGAATGTGAATGTGGTAAGCTAAGTGCGTGGGTAAGAACGTAATGATGTGTTTCGAAAACTAAAACATGATGAGTATGTATGAGGTTAGGGTGTTGCCTTAAATATTATATCACGGCTAATGTGCCCCATTAGCGGTGATTATTATAACAAAAGTGTGGAATAATGGAACCTATTTAAAATGTGTAAGATGAATGAACGATGCTAATGAATGTGTTAATGCTTAAAACGTGAAAGAAGGATAAACGGATGGTAATGAATATGTTATAATTGAAAACCTATGTAAGGTTAAATATGGAAAGAGTCGGGTAGACTAAAGGGATAATGTTAAAGGTTTCGGAAATGGTTAACGTGGGTTAAAGAATGTAAGTTAAAGTAAGAAGCGTAAAAACATAGAAATTTGTAAATATGAATAAGCATGTTTGATATGCCCTATGACGCTTGCTTAAACTAAACAAAATGGATAAGATGATGTATATGTGTTAAATGTTAATAAGGACTTGGATCCAAAGTTAAATGTGGCATCCTTCTGGATGGCCGTGCTAATGATGAGTAATGGTGGTATCCTTTGGGATGGTCGAGCTAATGAATGTTAAAGAATCCTGCGGGATATGTTAAAGATCCTTCGGGATGAAACGTATTGCCTTCATCTGCAATGGGGTTGCCTACATCTTTGGCATATAAAAATATCCCCAAAGCAAATGTGGTAACGGGATGGATCCAAGTATAAAAAGTTAAAAAGGGTAACATAAAATGTAAAAAGAACGAAGAGATTAAAAGCTAAAATGTAACGAATAGGTACGAGTGTTATGACGAAAGTATGTAAGTAGGATGGTTTATGGTTTCTTTATTTAAATGGATTAGAACGCCTTTTCATTTGAATAAATAAATTATGAATCGCCGAACCATGAGTTTGTATTTCTTAATTTACATCGTTTGGGACGCCTCTCCATGTAAATGAGGAAATATGAATGAGGGGGCTTGCGTGTTCCCGACATGGCATGAGTAGGGTGAAAGGGTAGAAAAGGGAGTCTAGGATGATTAGAAGTCATAAGGAGTTAAGATAGGTGGATAGATAATGAGTTGAATAACGACCCTAGGTGGGAAACGTCAAGAGAAGTATATGATTTAGGTGTTAAAGTGTAAGTTGAAACGATTAAAGTTTTAAATGATATGTTTGTTTGCAATGTGAATTGAAGGTAAAGTGAAGTAATGAATACTAATAAACGCTAATATGGACTAACGACTCTATAAAATTATAAGAAGAGAAGTAAAGGCAAACGTAACGTGTAGTAAAAATGTTAATGGGATAGTGGTAAGGTTACGATAAAAGTAGAAAGATAATAAATGTTGACTTATGAAAAATTAAGAGGGTGTGTAATGTTCAAGTGACCCCTTGTCCTTGAAGGAAAGTTAGAATGGAACGAGTTAGTAGGTTATGTGATAGACGTAGAAATGGTTCAATGGTATACATTAGTGGCAAGGATTGCGTCTTGAATGACATAATGATTGAAAAGAAATGAAAGATTAGAAAAGTTAGGCGAGAAAGAGAATGAGTTATGGGTATGAAATGTGTTATAGTGTGCCTTGAATTGCAAGATCATTTAGATCGTTACAAATAATAGATTGAGAATTGAAAGTGTCAAGATCAATGGAGTAAGACGAGATTAAGTTTTGGTTAGAAATAGTCAAAAGATTTCGAGGACGAAATCTAAATAAGGGGGATGGTATTGTAACACCCGTTTCCCGGGTACAAATAGTCCCCACCCTAGATCAAATTGACTAAGGACTTAACTTGATTGGTCGGTCAACGAATGTTTCATTGTAGTCAAACCCGATAGTCAACCTTATGGTCAAAGAATGTGTTATAAGGTTATGGGAAATATTATGTGGCACAAATAGAAAGGAAATAGACTTTAAGGACTAAAGTTGTTATGTGCTATATAGGTTATAAGTTTAATGTGGCCAATCTATGAGAAAAGGGACATGAGGGACTAATGTTGCCAATAGGCAAACTTGTCACCACAAATATCTAATGCCTAGAATTTTCTAGGCATTTCTCATATTATTTAGATAAGGGTGTTTGTGGTCCGGTTTTAGAGAGGATAAAAGAGAGGGAAATAGTGCTTGGATGATGAAGAGATTAAGGAGATGAGTTCCTTGTTAAAGGTTATGTTCTAGCAATGGTAATCCCAAGTAAGTATTTCTATCTTGTTGTTAATGAGGCTAAGGTCTATGGGTTAAGTGGGATTTCATTATATGATCAAAGTATGATCATATAATGATATAGAAAGGAATATGAACATGTTTTGATGGGTTATATAACCCTTGATCATGATGTATTGTGTTAATGAGTCTTGATGTTATGGTTATGATTTAGGAAGTAAGAATGATGATGATGATGATGATGATGATGATGATGATGATGATGATGATGATGGAGGATAGTGATGGTGATGAAGATGATGTTTATGTCCTTAATAGACAGCTTGGAGCTAAGGTAAGTAAACCAGTTATGATGTAAATTTATATTGATTTCTATGCATTATGTGTTATGTGGCTTAATGTGTTAAGGGTTATGATCAGTTTGTAAAGGTGTTTATGTTGAAGAAAATATAATTTAGTTAGGTGTTAGTCAAGAATGGAATGAGGAATAAGGAAGGTTAAGGCTTTATGTGGTTAAGGTATGTGATTATGTCTAATGTTGTTTTGGATTAATGGTTGTATAATGCGTTGAATGAAGTATAATGTTAAGTTATATCCGCTTTACTTACTAAGCATTCGTGCTTACGGTTTAAGTGTTTAATGTTTTGTAGGCTCATGTGTGATGCTATAGCTTGGATTAAGGATCAAGGTTTGGATATATGCAATGTTAGAAGTTTTGGGTAAGAAAGTAGAGCTAGGTAGAATACCGAGCTCTATGTTGATATTGTACCCCCGTGAGTCAAGTAACATTTTGTAAAGTATGGTCAAGTGTCAAATGTATGAACGGGTACGTTATAGTATGGTTAAAGTGTGTTTTAAGTGTTTATGGTAAAGGTTAAAGGGGTGTTTGGCATAAGCGTGAATATACCCATTTTGGGTTGTAACGTTGAACGGTTAAGGAAATAATGTATTATGTTATGATAAAGATTTTTGAAAAGTTTCATTAATTTTTGAGTCTTGGAAGTTGGTTTTCCGGAAATAGAGCAAGTATATTTTTATGTAAAATTTCTGCAGTGGGTATATGACCATATGCATATTTCAGCATATGGCCATATGGTTGCTTTTGAGATTTTGTAAAGGGGCATATGGCCATATCGACTTTCAGCATATGGCCATATGCTCTCATCAGAAAATAAATAAGAGAATTTCAGTTTTTGGAATTTCATATTTTTTAAACCGTAAGTCGTCATGGGTCCCGCCACTCGTCGTTTCGAAGGTAATTGAGTCTAGTTTCATTTGAAAATGGAATCAAGGTTTGAAATGTTATTTATTTTTGTTAATGGTTAAAAGAGTACCGAAGGGTCCATTAAAATGAAGTAGTTTCCGCATTAAAGTTTAATTTTTGGTCTAAGCGGGCACGGGGTGTAACACCAACCGTGGGTGCAGCGAAGGATGAAAATGACCCTTCAAAAGCACGGTCAAATGCATAGATCATGGTCTGATGTTTGGCGGGGACCGCTTCTGCAAACATAGGTGCATTGGTTGCGCATCCGTTCCAGCTTATTGTAAGGCCCATAAGGAGAAGTGTAACCGCATAAATGAGGTAACTATCGACTTATTGTGGGATTACTCGTAATAGAAACCACGTGTACGGGATCCTCATGATCGCGCTAAACTGTGCGCACATGATTCGACCCGAATGTGGGTAAATTTGGTACAACCGATCTACTATGATCCCACCATGAGTGAACCAAAAGAACACCCTGCCTCAAAAAGGCTCAAAAGTGTTGCAGCCTGCTGGTGGTCAAAACCTTAAACAATAAAATACATGAAAGTCAGCCACCGGAATTTTAATTTTTCACCACTGGAATTTCAAATTTAGCGGGTGTATGTTCATATTGTTTGTCGTTTCTTGTGCACTAAATCTGAAAGTTATTGATAGGTAAAAGTTGATGTAATTAACATAAAGATTCATTATCGGTTGCTAATGAGCAGCTTTTAGTGTTGCATTAATTTACACTTCAGAGTAAATAGAAAAATTATTAGCTTAAACATGATATAGAAATGTATTTATTGGATTGTGGTGCTTCTTTAATGTAGATTGATTAGATGATGCATTTTTTTATCTTGATATGATGAGATAAAGAATATGCTTTTTTTGTTTTGTTTTTCATTTTTTTTGCGCATTCTGGGTTTGATGTTGTTGATGTTCTTCATTTGTGATTAAAAATAATTGCAAATTCAAAAGAAATTCAAATGGGGAAGAAGACGGGGGTATATTAGTCATTTCACTGCACTTAACGAGGAAACTAACGGAATTTGGCTCTCGGAGTCTCGGTGGCGTTTTTGCACTTTTACGTAACATTAGTGGTTTTTTTGCACGCCTTTATGACTCGGTCCTATTTTTACGATTTCTTGATACTTTAATGACCATTTTTGCATTTTACCCTTTTCTTAATTTACTAGAAGGATGTCCATGCTACGCTACTGCGATGAATGATAAATGCTTATTTTGTTAATTCATTTTGCTTGCTAACTTACAGTGTAATTTTTAGTGGACACTTTACTGAGTTGTCGTATATCGCGATGGTATAAAATGACCATGGACTGTAAACATTTATTATGGGTATTTTAAGTCATGCTATTATAATGACAATTAGGGCCGATCACGATTCAAAAATTTGGACCGGACTAAATTCGGTCCATTTCTGGTCCGATTTAGTTTGTCGATCCAGTCTGGTTCACAAAGCATAATGCCGGTTTTGCGAAAGACCAAATCAGACCGAAGATCGAATATGAGGAAGAAGATAGACCGAGGACCAAACTGAAATATGTTCGGTCCGGTCCGGTCTACGGTCTATTATGCTCGACTCTAGTGACAACTTTACACACAAATTTAGACTAGACAAATTGAATGATCATGTTGTTTCGCTACTTTGGCTAGTGATAGATGAGAGATAATCCAAGTTAATGCCTTTCAAGACAAATAAGAGTGTATGTAATAAGGCACCGCTTTCACACGTGCTTGCCTAAATGGCACCCCATAATTAACGTGTGGTACTTAATCGTGACTCCTCCTTTCAATGCATGATGCTCCAATTTTAAAGTGGTTCAATACTTCAATCACTCGCACAACCAAACCAAAATTTATTATTTTGTGTGTAAATATGTGTTGGTGTATTGTGATGTATGACTGTTGGGTCTATTATTGATTTGATGATACAAAACAAGAAGAATGAAACATGAAGGGCTTGAAGTGACAAGAAGGAATTCTACAAAAGATGGGAAGGACTTGCTTGCAAAAGAAGTTTTATTTATTAGTCCTTCGTAGTATTTTGTAAACCCTAATATCTCTCTATATAAAGAGACATAGGGCGTAGGATTTTATTATTCAAGTCTTCCACAATGTAGACGTCTAGTAAAGGTGTGTGTGTGTAACCTAGGCGTAGGAGATAAACGCCTAGGGTTTGTTTAGTGTTTTAGTTTAGATAACGTGTTCTACTTGATCAAGGTAGAACATGTTAATTAGTTTGTAATCGTTAGAGAGAAGATAATGAAAAACCTTGTTCATAATAACGTTAATTCATTGTTTGAATATTCCGCTTTTGTTATTATGTGTTCCTAGATATTAAATATTATTAGACATCGTCTAAGAGCTACAACGATCTTCACAATTGGTATCAGAGCTTGTGTGGAAACTCTGATTAAGAAGAAACCCTATACCTTAATCAACTCAACAAAGATGTCAACGTCCGAAACCCCTCAGATGACTTCCATCACTACAGTTCGCATTCCTACTGTCAAGAAGGGAGAGTATGATCTATGGAGC
>LBNU01014746.1:32037-62379 GCA_014162995.1 Artemisia annua
TAAACTAGACTTTATCTCATTTGCTACACTTACATATTAAACATAACATTGTTGTATTTCTAAATATAAAATATATAACATGACATCATGGCATGCATCATGAGCATTTATGGAAAGCTTACTAAATCTAGTATTTGACTTTCCATAATATCTCTTACACATTTAGAAGATTTCTTACTCTATCTATTGTGTGTTGACTTGAACAAACATGATTTGACATTGCTTGATATGGAAAAATTTCTTGTAGTCTTTGACTGCAAGACCTGGCGGAACCCTTGGGTTACAAGGGCGGAACCCTTGATTTGGTTCCGCCGGATCCGCCAGACTGCTGGTTTAGTTGGCTATAAATACCAAGCCACTTGCAAGAAATCACCCATAACTTTTAGTTATACTTTGCATATAAACTTTCATTTATCTCATCTAACTCAGTAGCTACTCACTTGTGTGATTCTCTTATGTAGAAAGGAAGTTCATAAGTTCATCCGAGAAGTTACAAGTTTCAACTCAACGTTACAAGACTTATTAGACTTCCATTGTGTAAACTCATACAGTTTATACTTCATTTGTATTTTGCTAAGAAGTGATCAGTTAGTATTTTAATCCTCAAAATACATTAAGTGATAGGAGTGGTTGTACCTTTGTAAAAGAACTCGACATCTAGCTTAGTGTCGGAAATAGTGAATAGGCGACGTTAGGGTGGTTCTACCTTGAACTAGGACCCGGTATTTAGCTTTGTACCGGATAAAGTGTAAGCGACGATTGTAAGGGTTTCTCCACCGGTGAAAGGAGCTTGTTGACTAGTGCTTGAAACTCTCGAGTTGGAAACTCGAGGTGTGGAGTAGGGCAAGGAAAAAGAGTCCTTGCAGCCGAACCACGATAAACAATCGTGTTGTTGTTTGATCGTTTCTCTCTTTATACTTGCATATTAATTAGTGTTAATTAGTTAGAATTTTTAGTTACACGTAAAGCTTTTCAAAGAATAACAAGTTAAAAAAAGCGGTAAACTATTCAACCCCCTTCTAGTTTTCCATAATTGGCATCAAGAGCTACGTTACTCAAGATCTTTAAAATATATTGTATTTTAAAACTTGAATCGATCCATGGATTTTGAAAATCTCAAAGAAGGGAAATCTATTCAAAGGCCACCGCTATTTGAAAAAGAAAACTTCCTTGAATGGAAAAGTAAATTTGAAAACTATGTAAGATCAATTGATCAAGATCTTTGGCATATTATTTCCATTGGTGATTTTAAACCAACAAAAACAAGTTTTGAAAATCAAGATGATTATCTTAAATTTGATAAAAACACTAAAGCTAAGATAATGATTTATAAAGCTTTAACTAGGATTGAATATGAAAGAGTGTATTTTTGCCAAACGGCTAATGATATTTGGAAAAATATATTAAACTTTCATCAAGAAATATGTCAAGTCAAAGATGATAAATTTGATCTTACGTATGAGTTGTTAGTCTTAGAAAAACTAATAGATAGAAATTTAGTTGAAGTAAATACATGTGCTACGAGTTTAAATGTTATTAATGAAGGTATAAGTGAAGATGAAAACTTGTGTTTAGCCCAAAAAGGACTTGTTTACGAATCATGGAGTGATACGGATGAAGATGATGACAACTATTCGGTTTGTAGTCATGAAGTTGATAAAACCACAAACAAGGTACAACTTGAAACCGAACACTTTTGTTTTGACACTTTCATCTTAGAATTCTCTAAACTAGAAAATGAATCTAAACATTTAAGTAATATGGACCTAAAATCAATCTTTAACAACGAACCATCAAAATCTGCTGAGAACAATTCTGAAAAGGAAATCATATTGGAAGATAAAATGTCTAGACTTGAGAGTAATGTTGAAATTGATCTAGAATGCAAAATATGTCAAGATTACAAACATGAAATTAAAAGACAAAATGAAAAGGGAAAAATGTTAGTTAAATTTGAAGAAAGTTCAAAATCTCTTGAAAGATTATTGAAAAGTCAAAAGGCATTTAGAGATAAAACCGGATTAGGATTTAACTCAAATGAACCTTCAACAAGTAAAATAAAGCAAATAAAGTTTGTTAAGCCTAGGAGAGAGATTTAGAAGTAACTCCATCTCTAATAGAAACTTACGATAAAAGAATTAAGGATATCATGTTCTGTGCTTTTATATGTTTGTCTAACCTACTTGGATTCACGAGTATTTGAGTTTCCAAGCTTTCCTACAAGTCAAGATAAAACACTTAATTATTATCTTCATGATAGCTTCTCTATGGAACTTAAAAGGTACGCATTATTTCAACTTACCTATTGATTGTCACATGCTTTTAGCTTAAGATTCATCGTGTGTAGAATTAATAGCTCATAGCTTTAGTTGCTCTTTCTTTAGTAAGTTATAACGAGGATTGGATCCTCTGTGGTCAAAGGATTTCCACATAAAAATGAATGGGAGACATAAGGTGCCTCGTTTTATTTAGCCCTCGGACATAGAAAATTGGAACTCTCGAGTGAGTCTCACTTAATACTTGTCTACAAGTGATGTAACTAAGAATCTTCTAAGTGATAAGATGACCAACACTTTTATGATGCTTGCAAATTCAATAAATAAAATACTCCACAATAGTTTATGAGATAATATCATCTAATCACAAAAATTTGAATTTTCAAAGACTATGGTTTTTTAAATCTTCATATGAAGCATACAAAAAGTAATAGAGTACATCAAAACATTTTTGAAGAAAACATTGTACTCGAAAACACCAAGGTTTTGCACATCAAAATTCGACTTTAAGTTTTATGAAGACATACTTATTGGACGGTGTAATAATAACAAAGGGTATACTATTTTGAACAAGGAAACCTAATGAATCGAGAAATCGTTAAACTTAACATTCAACTAATGACTATCTTCCTTTAAGACATCACCTTCGGTAGATTATGACTTAGTGGAAAATCAAATAATGGTAAGATAAGAGAGCTTAGGAAATGAAAAGAAAGATAGACTATTAAATATAGAATTTCTAAAGGATTTAAAAGTCATTCATTAGATTAGTGTCATTAGGAACTTTAATAAAAGAAACCATAAAAAAATAAACTGGAATTAACGTATGTTGTCTTGTGTCAAAGATTGGTTTAAAACAAGTATCTTGGGGATAAATAAACAAATCTGATAAAAATAAAAGTTTTGACCTTATCGTCTCAATCAAAAAATAAAATAATAATTGGATCTTACAAAATAAATAAAAGATGTTGGAAAGAAAATAAACAAAGCCAAGATAATAATACTATGAAAGACTTTTCGCAAGCTCTAAAAAGCAAGGAATAATCACTTAGAAGTTGATGAGACGAAAAAAGTTACGTTTTTAGGGGTCGGTTTGAGTCCTAATTCGTATGTTTTTGGTTTGGATTTCACCCAAAGTCGTTTCTTTTCTCATTTTAGGTACTTTTGAAGAGAAAATCACAAAAGAAGCATTTTCGGGCGTTTTCGGAGTGAAAAAGTGCGGAAAACAACAAAAACTCTAAAGACCTTAAAGATAACAGAAGGTGACGCCGTCACATTCTACAAAGTGACGAAGTCAGGAACAAGTGAAGTCCAGAATTGGAAAAGTACTCATGACGGGCCAGAGAGTTCGTAGTGCAATTTGGTGACGCCGTCAACCAAGGCCGTCAGATATGGAACCAGCAATTATGACCACGTCAAGGAAGGCCGTTAGAAAACCCTAATCGCCGAGCTGACGACGTCACCTATTGGGCTGACGCCATCAACCCGCGTTTTCTATATATATAGAATGATTTTTCTTTATTTTATATAACTTAGTGGAACTTTAGTCGAATTCTAGAGTGGAGAACTTTAGGGTTAAACCCTAATACATGTCTTAGAGACCTTAGAGGTATCCTAACCCCTCTAACTTGCATGTTTAATCCAAGATAAGTCTTTATTCATACAATATGTCTATGTGTTGTGTGATTTATGCTTGTGCTTGTCTTTCTTTCAACATGCTAGGCTAATTTACTTTGTGTTTGCTTAGATCTAATGAAACCTAACTATTGATTATCATGTGATGTGTATGTTGTGATTGTATTTGGGTGAATGTTTCATCTACGTTAGACTAGAGAAAACTGGCTAATCTCCTATACGGTAACAAGCTTGAACGTCTTTAGAAACGTGAATCGTATGTGCGTTATCGATTTTAAGGTAGTATTTCATGCATAGGTTGCTATCGGTGAGCTCATGATAGGATGCTTGACGTATCGTCATAGAGTGAGGTAGGAACTTATAGAGTTAGGGAATTGAACGCACTCCCTACGACTTGTTAGGAATACACCCGTCATCCACGCAAACTCAACATACTAATTACATGGTAAAAGATAGTTAGGGAGTAATGAAATCTAAGTAAACACTATTCTCCACCACTGATTTTCTCTAAACCAAAAAAATACAAAAATATAAGTAGCTTAGAAGTAGATAACTTGGGTTAGTTGACTAGCAACTAATTCCGCCCTATCCTCCAAAACCAGAGATTTTACTGCTTTCATAAAATATAAAAATACAAAAAGAATCTTCCTCCACCCTTAGACCTAGATTAGAGTAGCCTTTAGCCTAACGAACACTATTCCCTGCGAGAGAACGATCAATCCCCCGGTACTTGCCACTACACTATACTACATCGGTCAGGTACACTGCCTGGTGGGGATTGCAAGCTTCTCGAGATCCCTCGAGAGGTAAAACGTAGTGCGTGTTGCAATCCACGCGCATCAAGTTTTTGGCGCCGCTGCCGGGGAATAGTTATTGTTTAGGTTAATTTTTATTCTTAGATAGGTCTACTCACTAGACTCCTTTCTAGTGAGATTTTGTTTTATTTTTCTAGGATCTCTTTAGTCTATCTCATTCTTCGTGCTTGTGTTCGTAACCATTACCATCCGCCATCATGGAAGGTGGTAATATCCTTGATCCCAACAACCCAATTCAACCAAACCCACCTCCTAGAGCCCGCACCTTAGGAGAGTACTCCCGACCTAGCCACCAAGGCTATCGAAACACCATTGAGCTCAACCAAGGAGCCAATGTGACACCCTTGAGATCCGACACCATCCGGTTGGTGCAAAGCGGATGCGCATTCCATGGGCTTCGTTCCGAAGACCCAAATCAACACCTTAAGGATTTCCTCAAAATCGTAGATTCCATAGACCTTAGTGTTGACACCCGAGAGACCACCCGACTACGCCTATTCCAATTCTCTCTACGTGACCAAGCTAGTCAATGGCTTGAGCGCTTACCCGCAGGATCCATCACCACTTGGGACGACCTAACCACTCTCTTCCTTGCCCAATTTTTCCCACCGGGGAGAACTAGCAAACTTAGGAGCGACATCTTGATGTTCCAACAACATCAAGGCGAAACTCTCTATGAGGCATGGAGCCGATTCAAAGACCTACTTCACAAAGTCCCTCATCATGGCATAGAACTTTGGCTCCAAGTCCAAATATTCTATGACCACGTCAACCCCTCCACAAAGCGAACCATTGACCAAGCGGCCGGTGGTAAGCTACGTGATAAAAGTGCGGAGGAATCATGGGAACTCATAGACGAGCTTGCTCTCTATGACAACGAAAGTTGGAACGATCCCCGTGATTTGAACAAAACGGTCAAGGCAATATCCTTGCCTTCGAATAACTCAAGCACTTCCGACCGTAGGATCATGGAACTTGAAGACCAAGTCAAGTATCTAATGAAATCCTACGAAGCTCCTAAACCTTCAAGCCAAGTGAACAAAATCACTTCTTCTTGTGAATTGTGTAGAGGTCCCCACGACACTCGCGATTGCAAGGAACTCCCCGAACAAGCTTTTGCGGACTACGCATCCTCGCGTACCGACGGAGCGGGAGATAAGTGGTACACTTTCAAGCCCGAGCAAAACACATACGGTGATTCGTACAACCCCTCTTGGAGGAATCACCCGAACTTTAGGTGGAAACAACCTCAAGGCAACCCTTCCAACCCACCTAACCGTTTCCAACCAAGCGGTGCACCCTCAAACCGCAACTCCAACAACAATCCTTCCAACGATTTCGAAGGATTAATGTCTAGCTTTATGGCATCTCAAGAAGCTCGATTGTCTAGGTTTGAAGCCGATTTCAAACAACAACAAAGCGAGATGACCAATAAACTCGACAACTTGTTGAAAGCTTTCACCAACCAAGTGTTGACACCCTCGAATAAGGACACTAGGAGCACAACTAGCGGATCTCCCACTAAGGACCCATCATCATCCAAGAATGTCCACTTTGTCAACGTTGTCACTATTAAGCCAATTACTAGGGAAGAGGATGATGAAAATAAGGACGATAGTGACCCTAAGGTTGAGACCGTAGAATCCGAGGTGATTGAGAATAAGGAGGTAGATGACGTAGAGAGTGAAGTCGAATACTTCAATAGGTGGCCCACCAATGAAGAAAAGGAATATCATAAGGACTTGTTTGATAGCCCCGAGACACCACACTTCCTAGGTAATCCAATCATCAAAGCAGGTGACCCATCTAACCTCAACATACCATGCAACATAGGGCATCTTCATGCATGGAAAGCTTACATAGACCTTAAGTCCCCCATCAACATCATGAGTAGAGCCTACTACAACTTGATAAAAAGAGACCCACTAGGATTTAGGATGTTGCCAAATACCCGATATATAAGCAATTTTGTGGGTAGGGTCAAGGGACTTCATGTATTCGTAGGCAACTTCACCTATGTCACCGATTTTGTGATAGTTGAGGATATTCGACCGGTAATTGATGATTGCCTAACTCAAGTAGTGTTTGGGAGACCATTTGTTGAGGCCTCTAAGATGAGTTATGACCCATCCCTAGGGATAGTTAAATTCAAGGAAGGGACCGAGGAAATAGCTTACCAAATGCCATATAAGATAGAGCAATACCGGCTTTTATCGGACCTTGAGAAAGAACATAAGCAAGCGGTCTACTATAGGAATGAAGAGGATAAGCGTAGAGGAGTAGACTACGTCATGAGAAAAATAATAGGATTCTATAAAGAGTGTCTAGAGTTAGGTCCGGAGTACACAACCGGACAAGAAGTCACGTAACGAGGCAAGGCCTCGAGTCTAGCTACAAGACTCATTAATAAAGAAAAGCGATTCTTGGGAGGCAACCCATGTTTTGTGTGTCTTTGTGTGTATTTGTTTCCGTATGTAAATTATATTTCTTGCTATTGATTCATGCTTCAAACTAAATTGTGAAAATGCTTTATTTTGTTTTTAACTTCGTCTTAATCACAAATAAAGGTAATTCGCAAAAGCTAAGTGTTAGAGACATCCAAATCGGTTAATATAGAACGAATGAACATGAATCATAACAACGAAATTAATTTGCATATTCGTAATTGTTAGATTCAAATGCTTGTATCGAGTCATAATGATTTTTTCTGCAGAATCCCCAGGAATTGAGACAAAGGTTTTCCAAGAAATTTTCCGGAAACTCAACTTAAACTTTCTGTCAGAACACTCTGACGGTGTCAGGAGTTAATACCTGACGACGTCAGGTGCAAAAATCTGGAGTTTATTTGTTGATTAAAGTTTACTAACGGAACTTGTATGTTTGTTAAAATCTCTCTTATGAATTCCAGGAAATCTGTAGAAAAATCATTCCACAAGCATTATATCTTACTTGCTTTCTAGGTATACGTCTATATATATATGAATAATGCCGCCGATTTTACGCAAGGTTTCTTGTAGTGTTTCCATGCTAACAGGTTATTTATGTTTCCATGCTAACAGGTTATTTAGGACAAGAAGATGATGCATATACTGGAAGGGAAGCTTTGATAGTTCGTCTTCTTGGAGGAGGATCTAACCTTGTTACTTCACTTGCATAAAGAACAAATCAGGGGAGTATCCGATTTTATTCTTTTAACCTTTTATCTCTTCCATTTCTTATTTTCAGAACATTGGGGACAATGTTCAACTTAAGTGTAAGGGGGGTAAATAAGGGTAGATTAATGATACCTCATAGGATACCATTATGCATGATTTTTGATTGTTTAAGAGTAGTGTGTAATAAAACCAAAAGAAACACTTGTTAGAGTAATTTTAGAGCAAATTTAAAATTTTTTACATTAATTAGGAGGGAAACTTTAGTCCTAATAAGCGTCTCATGGATAGGAGAATTTATGACTAGCACAAAAAACCGTACCACCAAAAATTTTCCACCCAAATATGTGAGGTTCACCCCTAGAATTGGTAGGAAGAGAAGCACTCAACTTTAGTGCCCATGTGTGTACCGGTAATACTTAGATTCTAGAACTTGCGTTAGTGACCATTCCGAGTCCACAAGTGAGACTACATTCGTGTAGATTAGGATTAACTACATGATAAGAGGCATTAGGATAACCCTTGTTTTAAACCTGTATTATAATTACATTGGCTACATTGGTCAAGTAATTCTCCCACACCTTTGCGATGTACCCATCTTTGGTACACGATACCCCTAGTACACCCCTCAGAGCCTATCCCTTTCGTTTCTAACTTTAAGCATCATACTTAAAGGAAGAATTTGTTTACAATCCACCCCAAATGTGCAACCAAATCGCCTTAGCCTACCTTGTATGCACTCACCTTTAGTGCATTATTGTTATTTGTTAAACCCTTGTCAATTATCTAATTAGTTACGTTGTTGCTAAGTCGAGTCATATCTTGTACATATTGTTTTGGGATGATTGGGACTCATGGGTAAAGTACTAGTGTTATGGAGTAATGGGGAAGAACATCATTTATTACCCCCATATGTGCTAAACGTTTTCAAAAGTACTCCAAGTGTTTTAATTATTTCAATTCGAGTCGTAGAATAGTAAATGTAAAGTATGTAAAAGTTCAAGTGTAAGGGGAAAGCTTAATCCCCATTGATGTATTATTTTGGATGGTAGGGTAAAAAGGTATGCAAAAAAAAAAAAAAAAAAAAAAAAAAAAAAAAAAAAAAAAAAAAAAAAAAAAAAAAAATAAAAAAAAAAAAAAAAAAAAAAAAAAAAAAAAAAAAAAAAAAAAAAAAAACATACGGACTACCATCCACACCTATCTTTTATTTCTTAGTTTTGTTTTGTTTTGTTTTTGATAGTTTAAGATTGAGTCTAGTCTTGGCTTGGCAACGCCACTTGTATATGTAACTAAATAAGATGATTGACTAGCCACCAGTAAACTATCCCTTATCCAACCAAACCGTGTTTTTCCATATCCCTAAACCTCCCGTTATAACCCTTTTGTAAAGCCCTCTTTGATAGTTATCCTAGGTGCTTACGCCTTAGTGGAGAAGGTTTTGATCCTCTCTCAAGCCTATGGTAATCTATTTATTATGACAGGTAGTGAGTGATATTGTCCATTTCCTTTACATTATATCTACATATTATCAACCGAGAGATGTGAGTATCCAAACACTACATGAGAGGTGCTAGTATATTTTCTCCGTGCTTATTTTGAGTAAAGCGGAACGACTAAATCTTGTAATTACTTTTAAGTTCGCATTAAATGACCTCTAACTTGTTTTTCAATTGGGAATAAAAGCGCATTTGCTTGAGGACAAGCAAATCTCAAGTGTAAGGGTATTTGATGAGACGAAAAATGTTACGTTTTTAGGGGTCGGTTTGAGTCCTAATTCGTATGTTTTTGGTTTGGATTTCACCCAAAGTCGTTTCTTTTCTCATTTTAGGTACTTTTGAAGGGAAAATCACAAAAGAAGCATTTTCGGGCGTTTTCGGAGTGAAAAAGTGCGGAAAACAACAAAAACTCAAAAGACCTTGAAGATTACAGAAGGTGACGCCGTCACACTCTACAAGGTGACGCCGTCAGGAACAAGTGAAGTCCAGAATTGGAAAAATACTCGTGACGGGCCAGAGAGTTCGTAGTGCAAATTGGTGACGCCGTCAACCAAGGCCGTCAGATCTGGAACCAGCAATTATGACCACGTCAAGGAAGGCCGTCTGAAAACCCTAATCGCCGAGCTGACGACGTCACCTATTGGGTTGACGCCGTCAGCCCGCGTTTTCTATATATATAGAACGATTTTTCTTTACTTTATATAACTTTGGAGAACTAGAGTCGAATTTTGGTGTGAAGAACTTTAGGGTTAAACCCTAGTTCGTGTATTAGTGACCTTAGAGGGTATCCTAACCCCTCTAACTTGCATGTTTAATCCAAGATAAGTCTTTATTCATACAATATGTCTATGTGTTGTGTGATTTATGCTTGTACTTGTCTTTCTTTTAACATGCTAGGCTAATTTACTTTGTGTTTGCTTAGATCTAATGAAACCTAACTATTGATTATCATGTGATGTGTATGTTGTGATTGTATTTGGATGAATGTTTCATCTACGTTAGACTAGAGAAAACTGGCTAATCTCCTATACGGTAACAAGCTTGAACGTCTTTAGAAACGTGAATCGTATGTGCGTTATCGATTTTAAGGTAGTATTTCATGCATAGGTTGCTATCGGTGAGCTCATGATAGGATGCTTGACGTATCGTCATAGAGTGAGGTAGGAACTTATAGAGTTAGGGAATTGAACGCACTCCCTACGACTTGTAAGGAATACACCCGTCATCCACGCAAACTCAACATACTAATTACATGGTAAAAGATAGTTAGGGAGTAATGAAATCTAAGTAAACACTATTCTCCACCACTGATTTTCTCCAAAACCAAAAATACAAGAATATAAGTAGCTTAGAAGTAGATAACTTGGGTTAGTTGACTAGCAACTAATTCCGCCCTATCCTCCAAAACTAGAGATTTTACTGCTTTCATAAAATATAAAAATACAAAAAGAATCTTCCTCCACCCTTAGACCTAGATTAGAGTAGCCTTTAGCCTAACGAACACTATTCCCTGTGAGAGAACGATCAATCCCCCGGTCAGGTACACTGCCTAGTGGGGATTGCAAGCTTCTCGAGATCCCTCGAGAGGTAAAACGTAGTGCGTGTTGCAATCCACGCGCATCAGAAGTCATTCCTAGTTCTTCACAAGTACACAATGAATTACGTGTTCTATGTCTTAACAAGGATGAGAAAAGTGAATCCGTAGATAACACTAAATAAAGAGATATGATTGAAAGTCTACTTTACCTCACGACTAGTAGACCCGATGTTATGTTTAGTGTTTGTTTATGTGCTTGTTTTTCAAGAAAGATCCTAATCCACCTTGAAGCCATTAAATGAAGTTTTAGATTATTGCACACTTAGAATTATGGTATCCCAAAGGAACGGGAGTAGACACCCTAGTGTATGACAATTTGAACCATGCCGATGACTATGTTGATGTAAAAGGCACAAATTGTATTTGTACTTTTATTTGGACATTGTCTCACTTCATGGTTGTCTAACAAACAAACATCTCATGCAACTTCCACATACTAAAGCCAAGTCGGGCTGAAAAGCATGTCAACAAATTCCTTAAGATCAAGAAGGATCCCGTCAACCTCATATTCTCGATTGATGTCATCTTCGCAACAACAAAGGAAGCATCGACCTCAGTGATAATCAAATCAAATGTACTCTTACTGAACGTATTTAAGTCCATCATCATCGCCTTGGTAAAAATGTTCATTGAAGGACATCTTAACCAAAAAAGTTTCATACGAAAACCACATTGTCAACGCTTTCACGAAACCTCTTAAATAAGTAACATTCATTCTTCTTAGACTTAGTTTAGGACTCAATGAACCTATACTATTGTATTGAACCTTAGAATAAAATCAAAAAAATCAAAACAAATCAAAACATTTTTTATTTCTGCTGATATGGCGGAACCTTTTGACTAAACGGGCGGAACCCCCTTTTTGGTTCCGCCTGGTCCGCCAACTCTGCAGATCAAGATATCTCTAGTTTAAACCAAACACTCCCTAACCCACAACAATCACTTATTTACAGCTACTATTCACGACCAAAACATCACCACACACGAAAAATTAGGGCTTATCTTCAATCATTCTTCACTCCAATCAACTTTGTAAGTATTCTTAACATAATTGTGTTTTAAATCTAGGTATAACATCTTCATTTACACACTATAATTAAAATCTTAGGGTTTATGCATAAAATTGTTAATTCAGAAAAACATTGGTTAAATACAAAACAAATCATGTTTCCCCTTGATTATGGTCTTGCATCATTTAAATAACATCACAATTAGCCAAACATCCATTATAAAAGGTTTTTGAAAAATCACAATTCACCATTAGGACATAACACTTCATCACATTGTTAAAACAAATGAAAAACATTATGTAAACATCGTTTGCACAAAACTCTTGAAAAAAAAAGAGAATGCATAACCCATATGCATTTTTTATTACATTTGAAACTACATTAGAAAGATTAGGATCATCATGTGTTTCAAGACAAAATTTGCATCATAAAAACATTTTAAGCATCAACATGTATCTAAGATAACCACATCTTCACATTGCTTGCATAAAGGGACACTATAGATCACTCTTATTTTAAAAGTCATTGATCTCAACTAAAATATAAAATTTTGTGATTTCTAGGAATCAACATGCCTCCCGCAACACTATCCGATCACAAAGGCACCCTCAAGTATCTACCCAAACACCATATGACCAAAGGTCTTACTCCACACCGAGTCAATGTCTTTAAGGGATTAGAGAAACGCTATGTTCATGAGGGGAGAACCATTGACCCATCCTTTCTAGAAGGAAACTCCATTCGCCAAGACTTAGCTACCATCAACTTTGATTGTCTCCTAGATATTGATGAGCCAATTTGTCCTAGGTTCATTCTAGAATTCTATGCTACCGTAGATCTCTCAAGTGATGAAGATGGTGAGATATCCGTGGAATTTTTCATCAATGAACACAAAACGGTTTTGTCTCCAGATAAATTTGCTAAAATCCTTGGTATTCTAAACAATGGCACTTGTCTTTGCACGGACAAATGGCCACTCTCTACTCTAGACACCTTTGAACAAGATCCCTCTTATGCCACTCCTCTTGTTAGCAAGGAAGTGCTTCGTGACCATCTCTTCATAAGAACTTCCATCACTAGGAAAAATCATTCGGGAAGTGAAGTGAACAGAGACCCGTTTGGAATGGAACTCAATGAACTTAAACCTCAATTTAGGAAGTGGGAAGAGGTTCTTCGGGCTAATTTCATAAGTTCCATAGGAAATAGAGATCATGTGAACACATGTCTAAGTTATATGCTATTTAGTATCTCCACTAGACAACCCTTCAATTTGGCTTACTACGTGGCTAAAAGAATGGCCGATATACCTCTTAATGGAAAACCCGCTCTCCCATATGGGATGCTCCTCACCCGTCTCTTTAGAGCCGTCTCACCTATTCCACTAAATAGCCCGGGTGTTCGCCTTGATTATCCCCTCATTCCTCACACCTTTGTTCCTCTTATTGGTAAGAGAGTCTTTAAGACTCAAGGGAAACGCCTTCGTTCTCCTTCACCTTCATCCTCATCTTCATCAATGAGTGAAGACGTTGGTCTTCCAAACTCTAAGTTAGCCCCTCTCGATTACCTTGAAAAACTTCCCACCATCAATAATGAGTCAGAAGAATTCAAGCAAAAGAAAGGAATGTGGAAGTGCATTGGAAGATACGTTGGAAAGTTGAAGAAGAAGTTGGATCGCTTGTGAGAGTTATGCTTAAGAAGCGTTTGGCAATATTAAGTTTTAGAACTTTGTAGACATTAAAACTATGTGATCTATGTTATTTTGTACTTCTATGCTTTATTATTATTGTTGGACAATGTATTGGTTTAACTATGTATGCAGGACGACGACATTTGAAATGTTGTCAAATTTTCAAATTTGCGAAAATTTTAATAAGTATAGGAGCCTCCAATCAAAGACTATCGGTAAGAGTGTTTCTACATTCATTTTTGCATTTCCTAATCAGATATAGCTTAAATTTTATGTTCCAAGAATTTTCGGAAAAATTGGATTGTGCCTCGACCCCCGTAAAACTGTTCTGTCGACTATCAGACACCTGGCGGAACTGACAGAACCAAAAATAGGGTTCCGCCAGTGCAAATTTTTGGGTAAACCCAGTTTGGCCCAATGGATCAGACGGAACCCAAAGTAGGGTTCCGCTTGTGTAAATGTTTGGTTCCGCTAGTCACCTGCAGAAAAATTTTTGTTTTTCTAAAATTTACACCTTCTTGAAAGACCAAATCATTTTCATTAGTAAGAAACATCTTCCCTAAATTCAAATAAACACATTAGGATCATTCTTACTCACTAGAACGATTAGGAAGCCTCTTCCCGCCAACATTCCATTTCAAACAATATCAACCCAAGGAACCTTTCTTCATAAATGAAGGAACCCTCCATAAGGTTCCTTGAGATCTGTGGAACTTCTTAACCAAATCACTTCCATGATCACATAGCATTTAGTGCATAAGTTAGTCTTTCACTCCATCCAACTCCATTGGATTGATTTCCAATGACTTGACAAGTTCTTGGAACTCTAACAAATGATTAGAAACCTCCAAATTTGTATGGAACAACATCAAATCGAAACACTCCTTTCCATAACATGTTCTTCCTATAAATCAACCAACATTCATACTTCCAATTCACACCATTACCACCACTTCTCTTAATCTCATAAGCCTCTTTAACCAAACTCTTGAGATGACTAAATCCAACACTTCATCCGAATCATCAAGATCTATTAGGAAAACCGCTAGGATTAGTGTCAAACCATGTTGCTTCAACAAAACCATTCAACTAAGCTCATCATCATCAAGTGATTCCTCACTCCACATACTTAACCATCTGCGCCCTAGGGACTTACGATTACATCTTGCGTTATTTATGTTTAACAACGATTTTCACTTTTAGCTTATTAGCGTTGTTTTGCTTAAAACTACTTATTCCATTAAGCTGTGACACCTTTCTTATTTTTCCTAGGGTTAAGTTAAGCTAAAGTATTTTCCATTAAAATTTCAGATTTTTCTCATTAGTTTTAGTATTTTTAATCATTTAATTAGTTAAAATTAGTTTTTAATTCATAAAAAATAAAATAAACAGAAAAATACCAATCTTTTTTCTAAAATTATTTTTGGTCAATTAGGACTTAAAAAAAGAGAATTTCATTTTTAGGACTTAAATTTAAATAGTTTTCTTTTTAAGGCTCGTTAATTCTCGTAAAGTATGCATTTTTAATTTAGATTGCGTTTTAGGTTATTTGTGCTTTACGTGCTTATTTTATATGCTTATTATTTGCATTTTGGTTTATGTTTTATAATTTTAGTCATAAAAGCCAAATATCTTTCACTATTCAAAATTACCCAATCACGAACAGAACACAAAATCTCATTCACACTTTGTTTGGACTTTTAACAACCCGAGAATATTTATTTTTTCTGGAAATATTGTGTTTTGACTTTCTCTGACTTTTTGGTTGATTCTCTTTTGGTTAAAAAGTGAATTGGCTAATTTGTCGTGTTTTTCATAATATAATATTACATGTATACTTTGAGACGAATCATAGGGCCCACTATACGCCGACCACCATAGGAATGTGTCGGAGACTTTGTTTTTTGACTTGTTTAAAAAGATAGAGATATTATTAGGTAATATCAAATCTTTTTAAACCTGGTAATTATCTTTTTTATTTTTTTTGGAGATTATCTTAAATTTAAATATGCTATTTATCTTCTAGAAATTCCACAAAACCATAATCCCCCTCTCTTTGGTGTTCAGCTGTCCCAAGAAAACCACTAAACACACTCGTGTGTTTGGTTCAAGCCTTTCGATTGTATCTCTAAATATGCTATTTATCTTAAATTAAATATGCTATTTATCTTCTATTGCTGCTTAGATCAACTGCTAGCACGATGTTGCAATCGCCTGAGAGCTATGTCGATATAAATAATGCCTAAAACCGATATTAATATTTTTCGATATCTCTACGTTTTGATATTCACAAAATGTAAAATCATTAAACGCAAGATTATTACGTAAACAAGTATTTAGTTGTAAATATTCATTTTAACAATTTAATCACTTAAGGTATGAATAAACAAAATGTCTAATGCATTTTATGATCAAAGGAACATTTACTTAATCTCTAGATTTTTTATAAAATGTTATAAACATTTAGTATCTTTTACAAAATCATTTTTGTTAAATAAATAAATATGTTTAATCCATAATAAATATATGAATTCAAATTTTTAACCAAAAATTGCAAAAATATTCCAGAAAAACCTTCCCCAAAAAAAGAAAAATCTGAGAGCCGTTACAGGGCCGGCCCCCTTAAATAATAGGCCGGTCCACTTAAACTTTAAGGGGACCGGCCACTATTTAAGGCGACCAGACCCGCTCCTTAAGCCCTCAGATTTGCCTATAAATACTTGACTATTTCTGGACTTGTTCCTCACCTTTTGCACCCCAAACTTACTGTTTTAATTCTTCCTACATATCTTTCTAAATTCTTTGATCATATAATCATAAGATTTTGTTTCCAAGTGATCCAAGCTTAAAGCATTCAAGTGTAAGAGAAGAATACTTCCATCCATCAAGAGAAGAAGTATTGCAACTTAGTGTAATCCTACTATCTAAGTTGTTAGTGTGTTATATGTTGTAGGTTATTCATTCTTTTGTGTAAAGGTGTGTATATTAGTTAGATAGGTTTGAACATAAGTAGTTAGATTAGCTTAGTGTGTAAGAAGTGGAGTAAAGGTGTGAAGAAGTAGAGGAGTGAAGAAGTAGTATTAAGAAGTGAAGAAGTAGTGTATAGTTGTGAACTAGTCGTAGTGTGAAGTAGTAGTGTTATATAGTTGTCAAGGTGTGTAGTAGTGGTATTGTAAAGTGTAGTTGTGAAGAAGTAGTAGTCGTGAAGAAGTAGTGTGGAAGTCGTAAGAAATGATACGCCTGATTCAACCACTTAACCAAAGAATGGTCAATGTAGTCAAACCTAGTGTACGTGATCCGTGAGCACAGTGTTTTTCCGGGTCTTTATATTCCAGCGAGGTGTGAAATTGTATTTTGAAAACGTTTCGTGATCGAGTGAATTTGAATGGTTTAACGATATTAAGGGTTGGGTGATTACACTAAGCAAATATGATTGAAAACAACTTAAACAAGCAATATTAACAATTACGCGAAACCAAATAATCCTAAAACGTATTTAAACTTAAAAACGCTCGTTTATATTAAAAATAACGTAAACGCGCAAAATAAAAAGTGAAATATGAGCAATACTAATCCTACGGGTATAAAAACAACTTTTCTACGAACCTAATGACAAAAGAAAATTTAAAAAAAAAAGAAAATTATTTTTTGACTTTTTATTTATTTATTATTAATTAATTACTATTTAAACTAATTAAAATGATTAAAAATACTAAACTAATTTGGAAAATTATGAAAATTTTTCTAAAATTACTTTATAATAGCAGAATACTAGGAAAAATATGAAAATGCTATTTGGCTTATTAATAAGCAGATAATTAAGCTAAATAAGAAAATAAGCTTAAATGTCAAATACTACTATAAAATAAAAGGGGAAAACTATAACATGAAAACTCCCTAGGGGAGATGGTGCTTGGCTTTGGTTTGGTGTTGCTTGGCTAACCAAGAGGTCACAGGTTCGAATCCCACAACCTCCTTTTTTCTGTTTATTTTTTTTTTAAGTTTTTCTTTTTGCAAAACTTATCAACAAATAAAAAGGAACAAATTTTATGAAACAAACTTGTATAAAAAGCCACAATAAGCTCTGAGGGAGCTTATTATGCCAACAGTTAACAAAAATGGGCTTAAAGTGTATTTTTGGTTCTTGAAAAGCTATGAAATAAGCTATAAGCTAGAACTTAAGGTGAAATAAGCTAAAACCAACTGAGGTAGGTACAAATAAGCTTAAACAAATAGATAAACTCACTGAAAGAAGCTAATAATCATAATAAGCCAAATCACTTAAACAAACAGTCCCCAAATGGCTACTTTGCAGGCCTAATTGAGTTTATCAAATAAGCTCAAGGGTCCAAAAGAAGCTTTGAAGTAACAAGCCAGTACTACTGGCTTCTCAAAAAGCCAAAAGCCAAAGGCTAAGCTTCTCTATTGAAGTAGCTAGGAGCTTATGAAAATTGGCTAGTGAGACAGTGACCTTGGTGCAGGGGAGGTTTTTTGCAAATCAGGCCAAAACAAGCCCCAAATAAGCTATTAAATAAAAATCTAAAAATTATAAAAAAAAATATGGAATAACATGTTTAGCTACCAAATATTAACTTCCCAAAGTTTCAGAAACATTGGCTTAAAAATGAGAACATGAAAAATCAAAGCAAAAATGGATTTTGAAAACCTTATGCAATTTTTGAGTTTTTGAGATTATGCAATACTTTGAATTTTTTGAGATTTGATCTATCCTATATGACTGAAAATGATATTATAAGTTGAAATGAGACTAAATTAAGCTAATGTAACTAGATATGAACCTATATATGTGATTATGCAAACCTAAATTCTAGACAGTGAATGAAAATGGGAAATTATTTGTGATTTTGACTTTTTATTGAATGAGAACTGAATTTTATGGTTGATCTATTAGAGTACATTATCCCAAAATTTTGTAAGATTTGGTTGAAAATTGAAGAAATGAAAAATAAAAGAAAAATTTGCTGGTTTGGGACTTTTTGACTTTTTTCTTGTTTATGCATATGTTGACTTTTGTGAGTTTTGATTGGTTCCTAATGACTGAAAATGATGTAATAAGCTAATGTGAGACTGATTTGAGCTATTTTAACTCCTTATTGTTCTTTATGAATGATTATGAAACTTAAAACTTAACAGTGAGTGATAAAATTTAGATTGCACTTGATTTTGACTTTCACACAAATGACCTATGGATTTTATAACTTGACTATCTAATATTATCCTAATGTAACCTGTAGAAACTAAATGCAACAATAAAAACAAGCTGTGAGTCCAAGAAATCGGCAAATCCAAACACCCCTTTATGAAGACTAATTTTTAGTTTTCAGAGGATTTGAATGTTTTAACCCATAATACTGATTCACAAGTACATTCAATGATGTTATAAGCCATTTGAACCACAAAAACACTAATCGTAACCACAAATTTCCAGGAATCACTATTATACAAATTGAGCAGTTTAACAAGACAGGTATTGTGAAATTACACTCTAATGAACAAATAAGGACAAATAAGCAAGAAATCAACTCTAATACATCTAATAAGCTTTAAGGAACACAGATAAGCACTTATAAGCTATTCTACAGTAATTTTTCAAAAAATAGAATTACAAATGGATCCAAGCATAGAACAAGGTACCCAAGGACTCAAATCACAAACCTATAGCGTCCCATGAAGCACTAACCCATGGCCATCCACAATGCACCATGCTCCATGCTTCTTGTCTGCTTCTTTTTTGATTTTTTAATTTTCACTGATTTAATTCTATTTTTTTGTATTTTTGAAATTATGAACTAAAGCTTGATTTACTGCTAAGGAACTTGTAAAAACTTATCAATGAGCTCAAGTGAGCTTGATAGAACAGTGAAACAGCATTTTTAACAACTTTTAAACCAAAATGAGAAATTCACTAAAAAATGGCAAACTTGAATTCAAACTGAGAAACTTGGAATTTGATTAAGTAAAGCTGATGTTACACTTGTAGAAACTAAAATTACACCTTAAAAGTTAAAATTAATAATTGGAATTAGAAATTACACTAGTTCGACATGAAAAATTACACTAAGAACTACACAGTGTCTTCTCTGCTACAATGACACTCTTATAGAGATGCATTAGGGTTCCATGGTTTCTTTGAATCTTTCCATCAATAATATTGACCGTTGGATTAGTTAATTTGATCCTAGCCCTTGAAATGGTTTTGGCGGGAAAATTGGTTAACTGCCAATTTGACTGTTAGCTTGTGATAGGGTTAGGAGCATTAAATGCTTCTTGTTGGGTTGTGTTTGGCGGATGGAATAAGGTGGCAGAGGAGGTGCAAGTGGTGAGGGTGATGATGGAGTTTGCAGGTTGCAAGTTGGGAGGGAAGGGGATAAGGTTGACCGGGTTTGACCTGTGGGTTTAGCTAAGCAGGTGTTTGTGTTGGGCTTGAATGTTGGGCCTGGTTATTGGATTGGAGTTATAAGGGGAGTGGATTGGGTTATAAGTGTTTTGGGTTTGGATAATATTAAGGTCCGTTTGGTTTATAACTAGGATAAGTACAAGGACCATTTATGTAAATTCTAAAAATCAAAGGACCACTTCTGCCAATTTTCAAAGTTATTCCAAGGACCATAATTGTAAAAACCAAAAATCTCAAACACTTGAAATACCTATATTGCCCTCTAAATTTAAATCAACTAGAACATGATAAATCTAAAACCTAAGTTATTAATATCATTTATAAGACTACAAATCATTACACTATAACTTAAATAACAAAGTACCTAAGTTTAGAACACAAAACCTACAACACAAAGTCTCATGCACACGTTTACATGCATAATTGGCCGAATCTCACTCACCAAACAGATGTTTAACTTTGGGCTTGGTATAATCGAAAAGATAAGTAAAGTTTGGCCATTAAAACCATTACTGGAAGGAAAAGAATTTGCTAAGTCAAGAGGATCACATTATTTTCGGCAACCTATCCTCCCATTCAATATATGATACGCTCCATCAAATTTGATCTCATCTAAATACATGGTTCTTCACAAAATATTCAACACACATAAAACCCTAAACACTTAACTTGGCAGCTCAATTGTTTTCCTCATCTTTTCCAAAACAAATAAGTGTTAAAGGGTTCGAATTAGAGGCTGCTTTGAGGGTGTCTGATCGTGGGTTAACTGGTTTGAAAGGAGAGTTTTGGTTTGCTTTGTTTCGTTGCTGATTTGTGCCTAGTCCCTCATCTTTCCTGCCAACCAGTCACAAGGGTACCATAGTATTAACCTTGTTCTATTTCCCCTTCTTATTTGATCTTTTTCATGCATTGTCTTCATGTTTTGAATTGAGATATGGATCGGCTAATGAGATACACGTTATACGAATCATTATATCACATAAAATCATAAAGGTTTTCACAAATAATCATGAATTGAAAACCTACAAATCGACCTATAGAGACTGTATTTTAACGCATATAATTTGATGATCCAATCTAATGGTTACAACCCTTAAAGATCTGTTTTAATCATAAATTTACAAGCTGGAAGACATTGAGAATGGACCTAAAATATTTATGCATGAAGCTTGTTAACGTGTGACATCTTGGGGTGTTGTTTCGAATGGATTTATAAAACCAAATAGGGTTGCGAGCTAGCTGTTTTTCAAATGGGATTTAGGTAGTGGTGTTCATGGGTCGGGTAATAAACCGAATAAACCGAAAACCGAACCGAACCGAACCGAACATATAACCGAACCGAACTTGTTAAAACCGAACCGAACCGAATTAAAAATTCGGTTTTTGGTTTGGATATGGGTTTGGCTATCACAACCGAAAACCGAACCGAAAACCGAATTTATATAAATATATATATATTTTTATATATTTATATTATTTTATATATAAAAAATATCCATTAAAATTTATACTAATATATTAAACACTTTTTTATGCTTGAAATATTTTTTTTTGCCAAAAATATATATAATTAAATTAAAAAAAATATAAATAGTGTAATTCAAGTACAAATTTCGGTTTCGGTTTTGACCCATAACCGAACCAAACTTCGGTTCGGTTCTCGGTTCGGTTCGATATAGATATTTTCGGTTTGGTTCGGTTTTCGGTTATGATCCAAAAAATTTTTTTAACCGAACAACCCGAACCGAATAAACCGATTAACCGAGAACCGAACCGATGAACACCCCTAGATTTAGGGGTAAACGAGAGGGTGTTTTTGAAAAGGGTGTTGTGGTATGATATGTGCCTTTTTACACATATCTTTTCTTCCATTTTCCGAACCAAAACAACCAAAAACACCTGAAAACGACCAAATAATGTTAAAAATATCTTTTGAATATGTTTTTAAGCGTTTCAGGTGCAAAAGATTGAAAACAAACGAAAAACTAAGCAAAATTGCAAAATTGTCAAAAACAGTCCCTGAACTTTCATAAAATGTCAGAAATGGTCCCTGGAAAGATTTTAAAATGGAAAAAGATCAACTTAAGTCCTTGGAAATTCAAAAGTTGTCAAAATTAGTCCTTGGATGATAAGTTTTCATAAATTGGCAAAATAGGCCCTCAACTTTGAAAAATGACATTTTTAGTCCTCGGGTGTTTTCAAAAATGGAAAATTGTTTTTATGGTCCTTGTACTATTGAAACTTGTCATGATAAGTCCCTTGGATAAGTTTGGGAAAGTTACATTTCTGGTCCCTCAGCTTTGGTGAAATTACATCTTTGGTCCTTATGGTTATAATTACTAAACCAAACCAACCCAATAATTATATAAACCCAAAACAGTCCAACCCAATACCACCCCATCTCTCCCTGGCCCATAAACCCTTACCCAACCCAACACCAAAATTGCAACCCCCCCGTTTAGTTTAAACTGGGTTTGACCCAGTCAAACCATCTTCATCCCTAACCTCCCACCTCTATCACCATTAGCACCTTAATCCCAGGAGCTTTGCCTCCCCACCTCACCTCCATAGTACTCCAAACCACTCCTCCTTGTTCCCACAGTACACCCAACATTTAATACCCCACCTATTCCTCACCAAACCTACCCAACTACCAAATCTAATTTTCCCGCCAAAAGCCAATTGATGGCTAGGATCAAATTGGCTCATCCAACGGCCTCAAATAGAAGTGGGAAAGTCATGGAAGTCCCACTGGGTCCTTATAAGTGAAGAAAAGGCAGAGAAGAAAGAGAGTTAGCTAGTAGTAGATTATAGTGTAGTTTAGATATCGTTTCCACCTTCAGTGTAATTTTAAGCTTCTAATTTGTAATCCTAGTATTTTCAGTGTATTTGGAACCTAATTTAATAAGTATTTCAAGCTCTTGTTGTTAAATTCAGTCTTTGCCAATTTTATTTAAAATCTCATTTTAGCTCTAAAATTGTTGAAAGTCTTTGTTTATTGATCCTTTCAAGTTGTTTTGGCCTGTTATAGAGCTTTTATAAGCTCTGTAAGCATTTAACTCAAGTTTCATTTAAATATCAAAAATACCAAAAAAATCACTAAAAATAGATAGAAAATCAAAAATCAGTTCATAGGAAGAAGAAAGTAATGGAGCATGGTTTGAAATGGAAGGACATGGTTGTAGTGTCTCAGGGGAGACATTAGGATAAGCTTGGTTCCCTGGTTACCTTGGTTTGATGCTTTGGATCATTTGTAAGCATTTCTCAATTTTTTAAGGATCCACTGTAGCACTGCTTAAGCCTTGCTTATTTGTTTTTTGTAAGCTTATTTGGAATAGTTGATCTTGAATATTGTATTGTGGATAGCTCTTGTTCATCAGTTTTAATTATTGCTCTTTGTCACATTTTAACTGTCAAAAAGGATTATTGATGATTTATTGGTATGTGTTGTTGTAATATGTGTAATTGTGCTTTTATAAGTCCATGTCATCATAACATAAGAACTTGTATGCAAAATTTGGCCTGAATCAGTTACACCCTTTGAAAAACACTTGACAGTCTCTTATAAGAGGGTGTTTAGCTTAGGACTGTTAATGGTGTTCTTTTTGTTTAAATGTTGTTTTTTTCTGCATAAGCAACTCACATTAGGTAATGTTAGATTAGTTAGAATGTGAAATCAGTAGTGATAGTATAAAAAAGTCAAAATCATTTGCAACTCTCATCTATAAACTCACTGCTAGGATTTTTAGTTGCATATTCTTAGATTTAGTTGCATAAGAGTCATATATAGCTTATTTTAGTTTCATTTTAGCTTATAACAACTTAATCAATAACCTAGGATCAGTAGAAGTTCATGAAAGTCAAATAGAGTTCATATCTTAAAAAGTCAAAAAGCTCATGTTTGACAGTTTTCAATTATTGAGTGAATTTTTTTATGATCTCAGTTTTGAGTTTTAGATTATAAGATTTTGGGTTCTTAACCTTTGGATGCTCACCTTTTTCATGCTTATTTTTGTTTATTTTTATGAATCTTCTTTAAAGCTTATTTTAAAGTTTTCTTTAGCCTGTTTGATGAAAATCTCCCCTGTGCAGGGTGAGTTTTGCTTTTGAGCCAGTTTCATAAGCTCATAACTTGGTCCTTAGTGTAGCTTATTGAGAGATTTTGGGTGTTTTAGAAACCCCACTGCACCAACTGCTTATATATGTGCTTATATCTCCTTTTTGGGCTTGTCCATATGCTAAATTTTAAGCCCTCAATGAGCCTCAGTGGACTTATCCACTGAGTCATCAGTGTGGACAAGTCACCTTCACAAGCTCTTGTAGAGCTTTTCTTTGGGAATAAGCTTATGCTTATTAGCTTTTTGAGAAGCTCTCTCAGCTAATTTGCTATTTCCAAGCTCATTTTGGGTTTACAAGCTCTTGCCCTTAGCTAAAAACAGTCCTGCATAAGCCCACAAGGCCTGCTTGTTGTTCAGTGTATTGGTTTTGCTTATTTTGTGTTCTCAGTTTATTTCTTGTGCTTTTCTTGTCTTTTTCCACTCATTTTAAGTTCATCTAACTTGTATCTAGTTTAATCCACCCTTGGTTCAGTAGTTGTAGCTTTTTTGTAGCTTGTTCCATCACAAAAATCCAAGTCAAGTTCTTTTTAGCTTAACTGTTGGAGTCATAAGCTCCAAATCTGCTTATTTTTAAGTTTCAAAATTAGTGTCTTTGTAAAAGTTGTATATTTTTCAGTGTTTAATGTGTTTGTAAAGAAAAATATTAAAAATAAAAAGTTTGCAAAAAGGGTGTGAAGTGGGATTCGAACCCTGGTCATTTGGTTCATACCTCAAGCAGACCACGAGCACCATCTGGGCTATCCAAGTCTTAGTGTCTATTCCTTTCTCACTTTTATTTATACTAGTGCCAGTTGTTTTAAGCTTATTTAGCTTATTAGCTGATTTTTCAGCTTATAGATAAGCTTGTTGGACCTTTTGTATTTTTCTTAGCTTAATAATACTATAAAGTATTTTTATAAAAAGTTTTGTAATTATTAAAAATAGTTTAGTATTTATAATAATTAAATCTAGTTTATTTAGTAATTAATTAATCATAATTAATATAATAGTCTAAATAATAATTTTATTTTCCCAATAATTTTCTTTTATCATTAGGTTTGTAAAAAAAGTAATTTTCACTGCCGTAGGCTTTTTATTTCTTTAAACTCGCGTTTTATTTTGTACATTAACGTAGTTTTAATTTAACTTTCGCGTTTCTTAGATTTTAAACGTTCTTAGGTAATTTTCTTTCACAGTCTTGTCCTTATAGCTTGTTTAAGCTATTTCATTTACATTTCCTTAGTTCAATCACTCATATCCTTTTTCATTCAAAATCACTCGATCACGAATCCGTTTTAATACAATTCACACCTCACTGGGGAATAAACGACCCGGGAATATCTATACTCCTTGGACACTTGCATTGACCCTTAGATTGTTGACTTGAGTTGACCAATTATTTGGTTGACTTTAGTTGACTGTTTCAGAGCCAATCATGGTATAAAACGTGTTGGTGTGTCTCAACTTGGGGTGTGTTTGTAGCTCGACCTGAACCTGTTCTTTTTGTTGTTTTCGTGTGAATATGAACGTGGTAAAACCTAGCTTAAAATAGTATAGTAATGAAAGCTTTTGAAAGACATGTTACAACCTGATCTATGTTATGAGTTAAATAAAAGAAGAATGAGTGCATGTATGCTTCTGTTATCTTGATTCGATATAGTAATATATAAAGGAACGTTGCATGCATGTATACATGGATGTGTTTGTGCGTGAGTTTTGAGTAGCTAGAAATGGTCTAAAAATCTGTTGTAACCTGGTGTATGCTTATTCATACACCTTTTATATGCCAAATTAAGACCAAAACGACCAAAAACTAACCATAAATGCCAAAGATATTGTGTTTTTGTGTTTGTCATTGTGCAGGTAAAGATATTTCAGAAATGGACATAAAATCAAAGAAAACCGACAAAAACCAGCACGAGAATGGAAAGTGTCAAAAGCCGAAGCCGAGGATGTCAATTGGTCAAAGGAAAAGCTCAAAGTGTCAAAATCAACCTTGGAAATTCAAAGAATGTCAGAAATAGTCCTTGGAGCATCATTTGAAGAATTGGCAATATTGGTCCCTCATCTTTCAAAAATTGTCAAATATAGTCACTTGAAGAATAATTTGAAGAGATGACAATTCTATCCCTTCAACTAACAAAGATGGACACAAATAGCCCTTGGTTCACACCTTGGAAAAATGGCAGAAGAGACCCTAGAAGTTTTCAGCAATTACACATTTGGTCTTTGTGAAAACGTAGAGGGGGTGAATACGTTACCGTTTAAAAACTTTATTACTTGTTGTATCAAATGTCCATTTTTAGCTTGTTCTAATATGAAAGATGTTACTTGTAGTTTATGACTAACATAACTTAAAACATGTTATCACACAAGTACAATCAACAAGTCACAACACAAACAATCACATAATGCAAACATCAAAGTAAAGTAATAAGTAAAAGGAAAGTGCAAACCGAACACGAGGATTTTTAGTGGTTCGGTCACGGATCTCCTCTCCGCCCTACTCCACTCCTCGAGTACCCAACTCGAGAGTTACTTCACTAGATCAACAACCTCCCTTCTCGGCGGAGAAAACCTTACAATCGTCGCTTACACTTTTACCGACATTAAGCTAGATGTCGAGTTCTTTTACAAGGGTACAACCACTCCCATCGTCGCTTACAATTTTACCGACACAAAGCTAGATGTCGAGTTCTTTACCAAGGGTACAACCACTCCCGCTATGTTTTGTGGCCCAACATAAAAACCTTGTGTTTTATGGCACAAACACATAAACCATCTAATCTATCTTGAGATGACATAATGATGATCCATGACATAAAAGTCTAATGGATGTAAAATGACTAATCTACATGAACTTCTTGAATAAGAAGTCTTCAATCATAGAGGATGCCAAGTGCCCTTGAATCTTCATATGTTGGAATGCTTTCATGAATGATTACTTCAAGATCTTTTAACCTTCTTGGTGGATCATGAAGTATGATATGCTTACAACAAAGATGAATGTTAGAAGCATTATGATCATTATAGAAAGGGTGACTAATGGGTGTTTTTACATGGTTTTCTACTACACTATGTGTGTGTGGATTTTCATCAAGTTTTCAAGTGAAAACAACTTGCTCTATTTATAGGCAAAACAAGTAAAGAAAACCATGTTCTTAAAACTAGCAAAGGTAAAAACCATGTTCTTAAACCACTACTATTTTAGTCAACATTGACAAGACTTTTAACTTAATGTTGACAAGACAAGACACATTTAAAAGGATACTTCCAAAGTGTGTAAGAACTTCATGGCAAGTCAAACACACAACATATTCATGAATGCATGATGTGACAAGACACATTTAAAAGAATACTTCCCTATTCATGAATGCATGATGTGACAAGACACATTTAAAAGAATACTTCCAAAATGTGTAAGAACTTCTTGGCAAGTCAAACACACAAATGTCACATCTAGTAAATGATATTTGACCAAGGTAATTTTCAAATATAATTTTTCATTTTATGAAAAATACATTTAGACAAATGTATATACTAACTTAAAAAGATAAGTTACTTGTATATGAAAAATATATTAGCTAGCTATATAATATTTAGTAAGTTACTAAAAATGTTTTATGTACTTATGTTGTTATAAGACACATTTTTATATATTGTAAACTTACTAATATTATCTAGACACCTAATGTGACACTTATTCTATTTGACCCCTAAAGTGCACTTTGACACTTAAAATACTTAAAGACCCTAAAAGTATTTTAGTCATTCTAAATGGTTGGTCAAGGGGTTTGATCATAATGCTACATAACAAACATGTACGAACCTGTGTTGTAGCATACGATGACTCGAGACGTTGAGAGGTGTTGAATGTTTGTTGAGACAAAGTATGATTACAAGTAACTTGTACATTTTACGTTATGTATCAAGTTATACGTTTGTCATCAATCAAAACAAACGAGACTGTATAGATTAAATATCGTAATATTTGCACTAACAATCTCCCCCTTTTTGATGATGACAAAATATGTAAACGTGATAGAACGTAAAATGTAAAAAGTTACTTGTGTCCGTATTACTTACTTGTATCCGCAACACACCTTCTACATTTCCTTCTCCGTTTACACTCTTCTCCCCCTTTTGTCGAAACAAAAAGGGGTGTGTCCTTGGAGTTAACTTAATTTCTCCCCGAAATGGCGAGCTTGCATCATCCCTAGTGAAGTTAATTCTTCAACTCCAATTTCCTAAGGTTGTTAGCGGATCCATGGATCAAATTAAGTTCCTTGACCTACATCAAGGTTAGTGTTGTGCAACATAAAAATTATACAAAAAATGCATGATGAATGAAATGCATGTTGGACTATGTTGACTTATCTCTTTCTTTTTGTCGAAACACAAAAGTGTGTCGAAGAATGAGAATAAAGATGAATGCGTGAATGCTTCCCTTAGATTGTAGCTCCCCCTTGATCAATACTCCCCGTTGCTAGGGTCCCAACGTATATGACACAAGAAATAAGAAAGCTACAAAAACAAAGGTTAGTGCATGATTAACTCCCCCTTGATCAATACTCCCCGTTGCTAGGGTACCAACGTATATGATGCAAGGATAGGAAAGCTACATAAGAAGCAAAGGTTAGTGTATGATCAACTCCCCCTTGATCAATACTCCCCGTTGCTAGGGTACCAACGTATATGATGCAAGGATGAAGAATCCTACAAAACAAAAATCAGTATAATATAAGCTTTGTCTTTAGACAAACGTGTCCTATACAACAAAGTGTATAGAAGATGCATCATGAGTGCTTGATGGAGATTCCTCCTTGTTCGAAGGTCTCAAGAAGCACCTAAAATAAAAGAATAAAAATAATCGATGCAAAACTTCATCCTTAGATGAGTATGCTATATACGATTGATCGTATATAATGGTGAACCTACAATGAAAGAGTTAATGCAATATATTTAATCTCAAAGAAAAATAAGATGTATATATATATAAATGATATAAGCGACTCAAGGTAGAGACCCATGATATCAAAGATCTCATGAGGTGCATTCTTGTAGAAAGAAAAACCATCATAAGAAAAAAAAGGTGT
Source organism: Artemisia annua (assembly GCA_014162995.1). NCBI lineage: Eukaryota > Viridiplantae > Streptophyta > Magnoliopsida > Asterales > Asteraceae > Artemisia > Artemisia annua. The sequence goes on from LBNU01014746.1 coordinate 61,317, forward strand.
ATTCTTCTAATAAGAATTACAATAAAAACGTGAATATAATATGATAGAAACCTAAAAAAAATGCCTAGAATGAAGACATGAGGTTGAAATGCTCAATGTTGGTGATTGTTTACTAGTGTTGGTGATTGTTTACTAGTAAGTGGTGCTAATGTAGGTGTTGGTTTACTAGAAGGATTCATGCGGTGATAAATCGGTAGATGCCCAAGGTTGATAAAAGTAGTTTTCGCTAATCAATGGTGGTGATGATTAGTGAAAGTGATGATGGAAGATGGTGGTGATGTGTAGACAACTATTAGAATCTCATGTGTATAGCAAATGCTATATCGAAAGATAAAGATAGAACATATCGACTCATGCAATTTTAAAATTCACAACTTGAGGGATAAACAACAAATATGACTTGATCATCTACCAAAGATGATGTATCTTGCCATAATGCATGTTTGAATGGAATTGAAAGGAAGTGATAACAATAAGAGGATGAAAATTACATCATAAGATGCTAACCACCTATATGAGAATGAAAATGACATCATAAGATGCGAGAGTGTTGATTAGACCAACGTGTTGAGAATGAGTGTTTTGATTAAAATATCGTTTGCACTTACAATGACGTGCATGATATGTGTTGAGGAAGAAAAAGGATGAGATCCTATGATGGTTTTCTAGACAATGAAGTTGTGAAGTCCTAGTTTTGAGAATAATCCTAGACTCCATTGGTTGTTGGTTGTGGAGATGAAGAACTTAGTCGAACATATGATGTGTTTTTCACTTAATGAGGTATTGGGGGTGAAAAGGGCTTGAAATATTAAAAAGAGAAAATATCAAAGGCTTGAAGCACTTGTGGCTTTGTGAATCGACTTTAACCAAATGAAGTGTACCTATGTGTTGGTATTTTAGGGTGTAAGAAACATGAGTAGATGTTCTTTAAATACAATTTGACAAAATACAAATATGTGAATGAATTTCTCTCATCCTCAATAGGTGGACATCCAATGTATTGTGTAATGCATTGTATAAAGAATAATGATGAAGTGTTTAGGAGGTTGTAGGTTAATGTAAG
>LBNU01014747.1:15734-26422 GCA_014162995.1 Artemisia annua
GATAAACGACCATGTTTTTGTGAGCAGCGTATGCTAAAAATATTCGAACATCTTCGAGTCTAGCCACTGGTGCAAAAGATTCCTCAAAGTCAATGCCTTCCTCTTGAGTATATCCTTTAGCTACCAAACGTGATTTGTTGCGAATAACATTGCCTTTTGCGTCCAACTTGTTTTTCCAAATCCATTTTAGCCCAATGACATAAAATCCATCCGGTCGTTCAACTAATCCCCAAACTTCAAGATGTTTGAATTGGTTGAATTCCTCTTGCATTGATTCAATCCAGTTGTCATAAGTGAGAGCTTCTTTAATATTTTTCGGTTCTTCATGACAAACTATTAGAGCATAAATGCAATGTTCGGCATCGGAATGAAGTTTTTGTCTAGTCATAACTGGAGCTGTTGGATGACCAATAATGTTGATAATTGGATGGTCACGAGTCTAATGATGTGTTGAAGGGTGCGGGTTATAAAACTGCTGCATATTAGTTGGTTCCAAGTTGCGTGTTGACGACTCAGCAATATCAGAAAGGTTCGGAGTCAGAGCAAACGGATTGAAGAACGCATTTGGATCATAATTTGCAGGTTCGGGTACTTGTTGTTGGTTCAGATCTTCAGTTGGGTTGTCGGTGTTGGAAGCGGTTTGTTCTTCTATTGTTGGTGATTCAGTCGGGGGTGTATCGGGTGTTACTATTGTAGTTGTTGTAACCGTTGTATCAGGTACTTGAATATTATCAGGTTGAGCAGCGGAACTAGTGGATACATCAAGTGCACGTGTCTCAAATGAATCATTGTTATATCATACCTAAGGACTTCTAATTTCTAACTATTGGTAATGTCCTTGGGTAGATCCCTCCGGTTTAGGCGGATCATAGGACGGTTCTTCCTATCCTTAGTCACCTTGTAACTCCATAACTATCCTATTGATGCCTTTAAACCAAATCCTTGAAAATCTCTCAAAGTGTGTGAGAGTGTAAAACTTTTTGTTAACACTTTGAGGTTTTGGATTTTATATGAAATACTCCCCCTCAACCAAGGTGTTGACGAAGATGGTGTACATGCATATGAAAAACAAGACAAAATAAAATAAAGGTAAATAAAAAATAAAACATCTTTTTGGAATTTTATGAAGGTTTTTGATTTTGTATTTTGTTTTTGATAAATATTTACAAAGATAGTTTTTGGTATTTGACTCGATTAATTATTTTCAAGAAAAGATTTAAGATCATCCGGAGTCAAACACCGCATACCAATCCGGTGAACTAGCTTAGTAAACCTTCCCGGGGGTAGTGGTTTTGTGAACAAGTCTGCCAGTTGGTATTCTGTACCCACAAAATATAAGTCAATGGTACCCTTTTCAACATGCTCCTTGATGAAGTTATAACGGAGATCAATGTGCTTAGAATTTGAACGCAGAACCGTGTTGCACGAGATCGCTATCGCACTTTTCGAGTCACAGTACATCGGAATCTTGTTGAATAAGTAACCGTAGTCCATTAGTTGTGTACGCATCTAAATGACTTGTGCACAGCAGGCAGACATGGCAACATATTCAGCTTCTGTTGACGATAGTGATGTGCAATCCTGCTTCTTTGATTGCCAAGACACGAGTTTATCTCCTAGAAACTGCAAACCTCCAGAAGTACTTTTGCGTGTATCCATACACCCTGCATGATCAGCGTCTGAAAAAGCTATTAGTTCAAAACCGGAATCCTTCGGATACCAGATCCCCAAATTAATGGTTCCCTTTACGTATCGAAGGATTCTCCTAGCCTCATTGAGGTGACGTTCAGTTGGACTGGACTGATAGCGAGAGCACATAAATACAGCAAATACAATATCCGGTCTACTAGCGGTGAGATACATCAGTGACCCAATAATACTTCGGTATTTTGTGGGGTCAACTGGTTTCCCATTTGGATCCGCATCTAACTTAATTGTGTTAGCCATAGGAGTATTGTAAGTATCACAACTGGTCATTCCATGTTTCTTAATTATCTCAAGAGCGTATTTGGACTGATTTAGGAAAATTCCACGGGGAGACTGATGAACTTGTAGTCCCAAAAAGAATGTAAGTTCACCCATCATTGGCATTTCAAAATTTTGTTTCATTAATCTGGCAAAAGCATTTGAGTACTTTTTGTTTGTTGAGCCAAAAATAATGTCATCAACATATATTTGCACAATTAAAATATCTTCCCCGTGTTTTTGAATAAACAAAGTTGGATCTAGTAAACTTTTAGTAAAAGAATTAGCAAGCAAGAAAGCAGTAAGTTTATCATACCACGCCCTGGGGGCTTGTTTGAGACCATAGAGAGCCTTCTTAAGTCGGTAGACATGATTTGGGTGCTCTGGGTCGACAAATCCCTTTGGCTGACTAACGTATACCTCCTCACGTAGTTGACCGTTCAGAAATGTAGTTTTCACATCCATTTGATAAACGACCATGTTTTTGTGAGCAGCGTATGCTAAAAATATTCGAACAGCTTCGAGTCTAGCCACTGGTGCAAAAGATTCCTCAAAGTCAATTCCTTCCTCTTGAGTATATCCTTTAGCTACCAAACGTGATTTGTTACGAATAACATTGCCTTCTGCGTCCAACTTGTTTTTCCAAATCCATTTTAGCCCAATGACATAAAATCCATCCGGTCGTTCAACTAATTCCCAAACTTCAAGACGTTTGAATTGGTTGAATTCCTCTTGCATTGATTCAATCCAGTTGTCGTAAGTGAGAGCTTCTTTAATATTTTTCGGTTCTTCATGACTAACTGTTAGAGCATAAATGCAATGTTCGGCATCGGAGTGAAGTTTTTGTCTAGTCATAACTGGAGCTGTTGGATGACCAATAATGTTGACAATTGGATGGTCACGAGTCCAATGATGTGTTGAAGGGTGAGGGTTATGAAACTGCTGCATATTAGTTGGTTCCAAGTTGCGTGTTGACGACTCAGCAATATCAGAAAGGTTCGGAGTCGGAGCAAACGGATTGAAGAACGCATTTGGATCATAATTTGCAGGTTCGGGTACTTGTTGTTGGTTCAGATCTTCAGTTGGGTTGTCGGTGTTGGAAGCGGTTTGTTCTTCTATTGTTGGTGATTCAGTCGGGGGTGCATCGGGTGTTACTATTGTAGTTGTAGTAACCGTTGTATCAGGTACTTGAATATTATCAGGTTGAGCAGCGGAACTAGTGGATACATCTGGTGCACGTGTCTCAAATGAATCATCGAACAAAGGAGAAAACAATGTTTCCAATTCTCGACGAGTTAGTGACAACGGTTCAGCTGAAGAATCTGGAAAGTTTAGACGGTTGGTTGCGGGTCCTAAGCTGTTTTGCTCAGAAGCCATTTCTGTGAGCTCATCGAAATTAGCATGGATAGTCTCCTGAATCTCTCTAGTACGACGGTTGTAGATTCTAAAACCTTTGGAGTTTTCACAATATCCAATGAAGATACCGACGTCAGCCTTTGCCTTAAGCTTTCCAAGATCATCACGATCATTATTCGGATAACAAAGAGATCCAAATACATGAAAGTGTTGTATGTTGGGCTTTCGTTTGTGAACAATTTCATACGGTGTGACTTTGTGACGTTTATTGATCATACAACGATTTTGGGTGTAACATGCGGTAGAGACGGCTTCTGCCCAAAGATAATCTGGTAATTGAGCATTAATGAGCATCGTTCGTGCGGCTTCCACTAACGTCCTGTTGCGTCTTTCGACCACTCCATTTTGTTCGGGAGTCCGTGCAATTGATGTTTGATGTTCAATTCCAACTTTCTCAAAGTATGCACGAAGAGTTTGATTCTTGAATTCAGTTCCATTATCTGTTCTTACAATTCTTACTGTGTTGCGAAGTTGAACCTGAATTTTCGTGAGAAAGGTGATTATCATTGATGGAGCTTGATCTTTGCTTCGAAGAAAGTAGACCCAAGTCCATTTGGAGAAGTCATCGACTATCACAAGTATGTATCGTTTCCCATTAATCGTTTGTACTCGCATTGGTCCACATAAATCCATATGAAGAAGTTGAAGAACATGATCAGTGCTCGGTTCTGGTTTGGTGGTGAGGTGTGCACGTTTGCTCTTTCCTTGTTCACAAGCGGGACATAGGTGATCTTTTGCATATCGGAACCTTGGAAGACCGTCAACTAGTTTATGGCGAGCAAGATCAGTCATAGTTCGGAAGTTGAGATGTGACATGCGTTGGTGCCATAACCAGGATTTTGTCGATTCAGCCTTTGAAAGTAGACAAATGGGAGAGGAAGCGGTCATGTCGGACATTGAAATTGTATATAGACTGTTTCCACGTGTGCCGGACATGAGATCATTTCCTTGTAGATCACGAACAAAGCATGTTTTCTCCCTGAATGCAACTTCCAGATCACCATCACAAAATTGACCAACTGAAAATAGATTGTGACCAAGGCCTTCAACATAATAAACACGACTAATTTCGATATTCCCACTGACATAGTCCCCATAGCCCATAATTGCAGCGAAATGATCATTCCCGAATCTGACAGTACCAATGAACTTTGAGACAAAGTTTTTTAACAGTTTGAGATTGCCTGTCATGTGTCGGGAGCATCCGCTATCAACAATCCAGAGAACAATTTGCACCACCTGCATCACATGAAAGAGACGACGATGGTACAATGGTAAGGGTGGAACCCGAAGAAGTTGTGGGTTCCGTTGGGTTAGAAGCACACATGTTAACAATTTTAGGAATCCATTTAAAGTTATGTGTCCTTTGTAACCAACGTTGCCAATTCCAACTAGATTTAGCCTTCTTTATATCAAATTCAGTGACAGTTGGCATGATCCTAGAGGTATTGTTCGCAACTACTGGGTTGACTATATCATTCTTAGAAACTACACAGGGCATAAGTCCTAGCACAGATTTAGAAGCATTAGTGGGCCTAGATTTTCTGCCTAATGTACGTTTCTTAAGACGAGATAAAAGAGAATTTGCAACACATTTAGAATGATCACCAGATAACATACTCTTACGACAAAACACACATGAAGCATCAACTTTTAAAACATTCAAAGGTTCATCATTCGTTACACATAGATTAGAATTACAATTTGCCAAATCAGTATCTAAATCTAGTGCAGGATGAGTCTTATTCAAAGTCCTAGGGTGTTCTTCTACTTCAGAGGCTTCTAGTGTCTCTCTTCTACGTTGCAAAATCCTATTCTTCCATTTCATTCGTTTATGCTTGGATCTGCTAACGCTATGAGTGGCAACTATTCCTGTAGAAGTGGAAGGATCCAAATTAGACTTCTTAGTGTGTTGTGCTATATTTGTTATGTCTAATGAGTACATTCCTGGAGCAATTACATTAGTGTTGACAGATTTTCCTTTTTCAAGCTTACGTATTTTCTCTTTCAACTCAATGATAATGTGCATTTTATATTGAATTTCACTATCGAGTTTTCGGTTAGAATAAAAATATTCATCACGACTCTTTTGCCAAAAATCTGTAACTTCTTGCAATTCTGCAATTTCCTTTTCATACTTCGAGATTTGACTTTTTAGTTCCTCGTTTTCGTTTTGAAAGGTTGTGGAAGTTTTAAGACTTTGTAATTCCAGTTCGAAATCAAGACTTTGGTTTTGACACCATTCAAGCTTTTTGTTGAGTTGAGAAATCTCATTTGAAAGTTTGTTTTGCACATCATCGTTGTGTTTTCAGAGATTAACGTTTTCATCTTTTAATGTCTCAATTTGTTTAGATAACAACTCAACATCATCACAGTGATCATCAACAAGCATAGAAGTACCAGATTCATAAAGAGAATTCATAATCACAGAAAATATATCAGCACTAAGAACATGTTCCAAGAGTCGATCAGCTTCTTTTTGTAAAAATTAATTTTGACGTTTTAGATTTAAAATTGCTTTTTCAGTTTCATGAAACAAATTTATGATGGTTTTGACTTCCTTGTTAAGTTCCTGTTCCCATCTCTTAGCATATGAATGCAAACGTTGAAGACTTGGAGTAAATTGAGTTTGTAACATTTCCCTTCTTTCTTTCGCAACAGGAGAAAGAAAGTTGGCAACAGTGAGTTCCGAATTCTTTTCAACAGCATATTCCAATGATTGGATCTCAGTTGTGAAATATTTATAGTACTGAAAGAAAGTTGAATCAGTTAACATGCTTAGTTTGTTTTGTAACTCGGTATTTTTCTGAAGTGTTATCTCTAAGCATGTTTCCTTATCAGCTTTTGCTTTGAAAAAATTGAGTTGTGTTTTACAATGCTCAAGTTCTCTTGTTAATGCAACGTTTTTGTCTCTCAACTTTGCATTCAGTGCTTGACATTGAATATTTTGATTTTGGCTGGTCATAAGTAACATTCTCCATTCTGCATCTGAATCAGACAAAAGCTCATGTTGTTCAAGTTGATCATTGTTATCTTGAGCAGTGGATATAAGTGTTTCATCAAATGTAACAACTGGGTTTATTGGATTATCATCAAATAACACCACTGTGGACATTTGATCAGTTATATGAGTAGATAACATAGAATCAGATTGAACAGCTTGTGCAATGTCTGAGATAGAGTTAGACGGAGAACCACTGTCATGTATCAGGCATGGATAAGAATCATATGCTTGATACAGAGCATCAGTGTCATAGATTGGACTGGAATCACTTACCTGGAGTTCATGTGTGTCAGCCATTAAGAGCATATCAACAGTTCCATGTGAGTTATCCATGACAGGAGAGGAAATGTTAGACATTCCTGTTGATTTTCCAGATGTTGTTTCCACGTGAGTAGTATCATCTTCAAGCTTAACCAAATTTGTCAGTCGCGATTCGAGATAGCTCTGAAGAGTGATTTGTGGAGCAGGGAGGATACTTTTCATGAACTTCTTATGGAGACAAGACTGTAGAAGCTGATTCATTCGTAGGTCATTGTGTGGCTGATGCATGATTTCAAGATGTTTCCACATTTCATGAGCACAAGCTTCAAAATCCAAGTTAGAGTAGATGGAATTTGGAAGACCTAGAGTGATGTACCAACTTGCTTGGTAGTCAGCAGCATGTTGGTCTTTGTCATGGCCAGTCAAAGTGTCTTTGGTTTGTAGTTCAATGAAGCCTGTTGAGTCAGCAATGAATTTCATTTGATATGGTCCTTGAAGAATGGATTTCAGTATGAGATCAGCTTGTGGACGAACAGCAACCCATTGTAAGAATCGTCGTTTCCAAGTAGTGTAGTTTCCATTAATCAACATAGGAGGATATGATTCATTACCAAAGTGTAGTACATGACGAGGGTCGGTACTGTGACGTGGAGTGTAAGGAGAGTTTGAGTACGGTAGTTGAGACATGATGAAATACTTGTGTGAAAATGGATCTTGTAGAAGGTATAAGTGTTATGCCAATTCTCGAAAACTATCCCAAGTATGTTTCCAAAGCTTAAAATGTTGAATATCTCGAAAAACAGTCAAAGTACCAAAGATTTCGAAAAAACAAAAGATTTCGAAAAAATTTCCAAAAGTTCTCGAAAAAACAGTTTATCGAGAAATTTTGAGCAAAGTTTCGAGAAATTTTACTGTAGCAGGAATTTGTAAAGTTCTCGAAAATTATGAAAGGATTTCGAAAGTTTTCCAAGGATCTCGAAAATCAAAAGATTTCGATAAGCCAGAAAAGATCTCGAAAGTTCAAAATTTTCGAAAAAAATTCCACAAATTTTCGAGATTATACAATATCGAAAATATCCAACAAGTCGAAGTGTTTTCTTTCTTATACAAGAGAGAAAAGCACTGAGTAACCAACGAAAACACTTTAGGAGCAGTCACAAAAGATCTCGAAAGTTAGGGTTTAAGGATTTCGAAAAAAGGTACAAAATTAGCAGATTTTTGTTTTTGTAAAAAGCAATCCAAAAACACGTTTTTAATCCAAGATTCTTGTACAACTAACCTTAAAATAATGAAATCTTAAAGAAAGTTGCAAACTTGAACCACTTTTCAAAAATTTGATAATTTTCGAAAACTAGTACAAAAGTACGAATAGAAATTTTTTTTATGAAAATTTGAAACTTTGTTGGTTGTTTGAGTTTGTAACACACGTTTTGATGAAAAAGATGTGATAAAAACACGAAACAAACAAGAAAGTAACAAGCTTTTATAAAAAATAATGATTAAAAATGCAATTTTTGGGTCGTTAGCAACAAAAACAAAAGCATACACCTTCTTTTGGCGATTGATACCACTTGTTAGGTCACCATATTGTTAACACAAGTATAGATTTGATAGAAATGAGATGAGAAATAGAGTTTGGTTGATTAGATCAAATATGAAGAATAAAAGTGCAAGAGTTTCCTTAAGTAAATGAAATAACCAACAAGAGAAAGGGTTTACATGATGTCCTATTTATAGGAGAGGAGCTAGGGCAACATCCCTTCTCCTTCCTTTCTCTTAAACGTATGGGCCTAAAGCCCATTGGACAAGTATTGGACTCATCCTTAAACATTACAAGATTAATAAACTTAGCAACCTATTACAAATGTAGAAATAACCGAGACTTGACTTAAACATTGAAAACTTAGGTTCTAACAATCTCTTGTTGAAGCTTGGCTTCGCATGAAAGATTTGCATCGAAGCTGTCATGGTCATAATTTAGGAAAAGGAACCATAATCAAAATCTTTTATCATGGTCTTGATGAAGCATCCCAAGCAATCCTTGATGCCGAGGCATATCAACTTCTTGAAGATCGAGTACTCCTTAAACTCGATTGGTCAAAACATTCCAAAACCAAATCCATGCGAAAAACCATTGCTTTTGCCGAAAGTTCAGATACTTCGAAACTCATGGAGAAACTAGAAGCCTTTACTTCTAAAATCGACTCGCAATACAAAGATATAAAAGGAGAAATGAAAGAAATGCGAGATGGCTGTAATAATTGTAGAGGAAATCACACATCATCCGAGTGTGATGACCAACCTATGAATAGACCCAACGAAGGGGAAACCAATTATATCCAAGGAGGATNAACTCGATTGGTCAAAACATTCCAAAACCAAATCCATGCGAAAAACCATTGCTTTTGCCGAAAGTTCAGATACTTCGAAACTCATGGAGAAACTAGAAGCCTTTACTTCTAAAATCGACTCGCAATACAAAGATATAAAAGGAGAAATGAAAGAAATGCGAGATGGCTGTAATAATTGTAGAGGAAATCACACATCATCCGAGTGTGATGACCAACCTATGAATAGACCCAACGAAGGGGAAACCAATTATATCCAAGGAGGATATCGAGGAGGAGGTTTTCGTGGTAATTATTACGGAAGAAGTTCTGGAAATTGGCAAAATCGCCAACAAAGGGATAACAACCGTGATTCTCAACTCCGAATGGACAATCTAAATCAATCAAATTCGGATAAAAAGGAAGAATCTGATTTCGAAAAAATGATGCGAGATTTCGTAACTACTCAAAGAGCCACAAACGAGTTTGTGAAAACTCAATTTTTCAATCTCAAAACCAAAGTTGAGCAAGGACAGAAGAATCATCAAGATTCTATCCAGGATCTCGAACAAAAATTTGGTAGATCCATGTGAGGTATCCATGACAGGAGAGGTAATGTTAGTCATTCCATGAGATCTTCCAGATGTTGTTTCCACGTGAATAGTATCATCTTCAAGCTTAACCAAATTTGTCAGTCGCGATTCCAGATAGCTCTGAAGAGTGATTTGTGGAGCAGGGAGGATGCTTTTCATGAACTTCCTATGGATGCAAGACTGTAGAAGTTGATTCATTCGTAGGTCTTTTTGTGGCTGATGCATGATTTCAAGATGTTTCCACATTTCATGAGCACAATCTTCAAAATCCAAGTTAGAGTAGATGGAATTTGGAAGACCTAGAGTGATGTACCAACTTGCTTGGTAGTCAGCAGCACGTTGGTCTTTGTCATGACCAGTCAAAGTGTCTTTGGTTTGTAGTGCAATGAAGCCTGTTGAGTCAGCAATGAATTTCATTTGATATGGTCCTTGAAGAATGGATTTTACTATGAGATCAGCTTGTGGACGAACAGCAACCCATTGTAAGAATCGTCATTTCCAAGTAGTGTAGTTTCCATTAAGCAACATAGGAGGATATGATTCATTACCAAAGTGTAGTACATGACGAGGGTCGGTACTGTGACGTGGAGTGTAAGGAGAGTTTGAGTACGGTAGTTGAGACATGATGAAATACTTGTGAAAAATGGATCTTGTAGAAGGTATAAGTGTTATGCCAATTCTCGAAAACTATCCCAGGTATGTTCTCAAAGTTTAAAATGTTGAATATCTCGAAAAACAGTCAAAGTAACAAAGATTTTGAAAAAACACAAAAGATTTCGAAAAAGTTCAAAATTTCTCGAAAAAATAGTTTATCGAGAAAATTTTAGCAAAATTTTCAAGAAATTTTTCTTTAGGGGAAATTAGTAAACTTCTCGAAAATTATGAAAGGATTTCGAAAGTTTTCCAAGGATCTCGAAAATCAAAAGATTTCGATAAGCCAGAAAAGATCTCGAAAGTTCAAAATTTTCGAAAAATTTCCACAAAATTTTCGAGATTATACAATAACGAAAATATCCAACAAGTCGAAGTGTTTTCTTTCCTATACAAGAGAGAAAAGCACTGAGTAAGCAACGAAAATACTTTAGGAGCAGTCACAAAAGATCTCGAAAGTTAGGGTTTAAG
>LBNU01014747.1:38557-58357 GCA_014162995.1 Artemisia annua
TTTTAGTGTCTTTTACTTATTAAAGTCTTTCGTCTTTTCATTTTTAGTTTCAAACTTTAATTACTTTTAATGTTTTACAAGACTTTAATTTTCTTTATCGCTTTAAATTTTTAATATGAGTCTCGAGTAGTTTTAAAACGTGTTTGCTTAGTCACTCGAGTTTGTGAGTTAAGTAAGAGCGTTAAACGTTTGTGATAAGTAATCGAAAGATTGCTTAGACGTGTGAGTTAATTATTCGAAGACGAAATCTTTGAACGATTAATTCACTTGACTTGAGTTAATATCTTTTCAAAAGATTAATCAACAACTAATCTCGAGAAAGGAGAATAACTCGTTGCAAACTTTTACCTCAAGCTTAACGAACTTATTCGCGTCGCTTTGCAAACACATTGTCATTTAAATTCATTTACCGTTTCATTTACTTATCGCTTTCATTTACCGCTTTCTTTAGTCGCTTTTATTTCATGCAACTTTACTTGTTTTCTTATTTCATGTCTTTTACCGCTTTCCTTTACTTTAATTTGTCGTTGTAGTATAGACAAACCAAAACCTTCTTTTTAACCTTATTCACGACACATAGCTCACGGTCTTGAGTAACGAGATCCATATTCAACCCTCGTTGGGACAACGATACCTAGTGGTTCTTGCTTTCATAGCTAGTTCTGCGACGATCAACTCTCATAATAAAAAGGTTTTTTCTAACATGAAGAGAAAGGGTAAGGACTTTCCTGTCATAGTTAAACCATTGTTTCAAGCAATGTTGGATCTAGGTCAACATAATCAGGGTGAAGGTTCCAATGGAACTGATTTAGGTGAAGGAAACCCCAGGTGCCAAGAAACCAAGGGGGACAATGCAAGTGATGAGGATAGAAGTGGTGACGATAGTATGGAAGTTGTTAAAGAATTGATGGTTAAATGTACCAAACTTAAAGAATAGGTTCTTGGCCTACAACAACTCACAGATAATCAGGAGGATGAAATTAAAGGTTTGAAGCTGAGGGTTAAGCAATTGGAAGGTCAGAAGGGGTCAAGAACCAGGTCATTCAAAAGACTGAATAAAGTGCTGCTGGTGAAACCAAGGTTTAAGCAATTTAAGCAATTGGAAGGTCAGAAGGGGTCAAGAAACAGGTCATTCAAAAGACTGAATAAAGTGCTGCTGGTGAAACCAAGGGTTAAGCAATTTAAGCGATTGGCAGGTCAGGAGAGGAATGAAACCAATGATTCAGGGGAACCTATGGAAAATGTTGATAGTGCTGCTGATGGTGATGACATTGGTGTGGATATGGATGTGGATTCTGGAGATAAAGATGATGAGTATGTGGTTGCTGATAATCAAGGTAATGAGGTTGTTATGGAAGCAGCTTCTCAAAAGAAAGTGGTAGAAAAGCTTAAGACCTTGGAGCCTGAGCAACTAGTGAGTGATTCTGAAGTAATAGCTGAAGCAATCAAAGGCATGGGAGATTCTAATGCTAATGATGAAGGATGTTCTACTGCTGGTGCAAGTGCAGAAATGGCCAAGGAGGATACTACTAGTGAGGAAAAAGTTCCTATTGCTAGTGATGATGATGACTTCCGAACTTTGGCCGAAGCAATGATTCTATTGAAGAATACACCATTTAAACAATTACAACCACCGCCACAACAACCAAGAGTACCTGTCAAAGGTGTGGTGATTAGAGAACCAACTCAACCAATCAAGAAGAGTGAACAAGAGCCAAGTTTTAAGGGCAAAGGCAAAGGTATTATGCATGGTTGAAGAGCCTGAGCCTGAACCTTATAAGGATATTCCTTTTGAGTACTGGCCCAAAGACAAGCAGATTGAATTAGATGAAGCTGCTGCAAGAAAATTGGATGCTGAGTTTGCAGAGGACAATCAGATGGTACTTAAACAAGAAGGAAACATCTTGAAGATGAGGCCAAAACAAAAGAACTCTTGGAATCTTGGGATGAAGAAAGGATTAAAGGTGATGCTGATCTTGCACTGATGAAACAGATCAAAGAAGAAGGGCAAGAGTACACTCAAGAACAAAAAGATGAATGGATGAGGAATTATGAAGCTGAAAGGAAGAAATTTTATCTCAATCAAAGAAACAAGACAAAAGTGCTCAGTCATCCAACAGTTAAGCAAAAGAGGAAGTACTATGAGCACTATATATCTAAACAATATGAAGGGTTGGAATCTTGTGGTATTAAAGCGATACTCAGATGATGAGATCTTCAAAATGTATGAAAGAGCCAAACGTGAATTTGATCATTTCATACCAATGGGGACTGAAGATCTAAGTAAAGTGACTAAGAAAGTGAAAGGAGGCTGAGGTTCTAAAGAAAAGGAAGTTGAGAAGGAAAAGATTGAAGAGAAGGAGCAAGCAAAAGAAGCAACTTCTGGCTTAGGTGTAAAAAGAGCTGGGAGATGAAGAAACTTGATGATTTATGGGAGGATTGTTGGGTTTTGAGGTACTAGCAGCATTAACTGTGTACTAGACGTATTAATTGTGTAACAGCAGTATTAACTTTGTACATTTATATATTCAAGCACCGATGTAAATAACGATTATATAGTGCAGGCATTTTGTTGACCATACGTATCGAATTGTGACTGCACTTAAATAATGTGTGACAAAATGTGACTCTATGATTTAGTCACACAAAAACTCAATGTGACTAATATCATGGTTAATGATAACTGACTTCACATTTTGCTTTAAATAATAGTCACATGAATACTTCACAATGTGCCTATTTTGAATGTATTGGTCACATATAATACCCTTATTGATGCGTGGTTTTGCGACCTTACAACAGGTTTTATCTCTCAAGGGATCTTAAGAGGCTTGCAATCCCCACCAGGCAGTGTACCTGACCGATGTAGTATAGTGAAGTGGCAAGTACCGGGGGATTGATCGTTCTCTAGGGGAATAGTGTCGTTAGGATTGAAAAACTACTCTAATAGGTCTAAGGGTGAGGGAAGATTCTTTTTGTATTTTATGTTTTTAGGAAAGCAAGTAAAATTATCTCGGGTTTGAAGGAGTGGGCGGAATTAGTTGCTAGTCAACTAACCCAAATAACTACAAATGCAAATAAAATAAAATAAATGAAAATAAAATAGTTGTGAAAACTAATATGGAGAGAAGTGTGTTTACTTAGACTTCATTACTCCCTAACTATCTTTTACCAGTTGATTAGTGTGTTATAATTGCGTGGATGACGGGTTGCATTCCTTAATACCAGTCGTGGGGGTGTGTACGAACTTCCCCAACTCTATAAGCTCCTACTTCACTCCTATGTCGAGCCGACTAAAAGCTCCTAACATGGGATCACTAGAATTCGCCCATGCATTAAATACAACCATATAATCGTAGTACACATCCGATCATGTTTCTTAAGACGTTTAAGCAAGTTACCGTATAGGAGGTTAGCCAGTTTTCTTAAGCCTAACATCGATAAACATTCATCCAATACAATTAATAACACACCATTCAACCAATAATTAATAGTTAGGTTTCATTAGATCTAAGCAAACACGAAGAAAACCTAGCCTAGCATGTTAAACAAAAGACAAGAACAAGATAGAATCAAACAACACATAGACATATTGAATGATTAATTGATAACTTATCTTCAATGTAACATGGAAGATCTCAAGGTGAAGAACCTTGAAAAAGCTACTAAAATTCGTATTAGGGTTCCTCCCTAAAAAGTTCCACACAATGAATGAAAATTGCGAAAATATATATAGGAAAACAGATCTAACGGCGTCACTCTTTGGGTTGTGACGCCGTCACCTCGCCGTGCTAGGGTTTCCTGACGGCCTCTTGACGCCGTCCCCCTTTAAGTCCCAAAATTCCATTCTGGCTTATCAAGGAAAATCTTCACATCCACCTCCGTTTGTCTAGCTTGACGGCGTCACGGGTACTGTTCCAGCAGATTCAGAGACTTTGTCGTTTTCTTCACTTTTATGCTCCAAAAACGTCCAACATGCTTCCTTTTCCAGATTTCTTCTCCAAAGTACCTAAAATGACAAAAGGAACGATTTAGGGCAATATTTGATCAAATAATTACTATTTAGGGCTTAAATGACCCCCCAAAAGCGGTACACTTTTCGCCTCATCACTTATAATGTGGCCATAAACATCATTTTGATACACATTTGTGATATTGTGTGACTATTGTAAAGCCTATAGTCACATGATCGTGCTTCAATTAAATGTGACTATACACATTAGGATTTGGCAAGCAAACACACACTAAACTTTAGACACACATATTAACTTACGTGACCATATGTATTGAATTTTCGTTACACTTAATCATGTTTCTATGGTTTCGTGTGACCATATATGACATTTGGTCACACTCTTCAAGTGTGTGACATATATTTGTCACTTTTAAATGCATATCGTGACTAACGCTTCAAACTTACTTTTCAGTTGTCACACATTTCAAATTCATATGTGGCTAAATATTTAGCAAAGAATAGCAGTCACGTTTAAATAATGTGTGACAAACTTGACTATATACTTTAGCCACATACACAATTACTTCATGTGACCATATATCTATTTTGGTCACACTCTTCAATTGTGTGACATATATTTGTCACATATGTATATCTGTAGTGTGACTAATGTTTAAAGCTGATTTGTATCGGTCACACGTCCCAAATTAAAAATGACTAAATGATCGAAAAATATTTACCAGTTACCCTATAGTCACATATATACACAAATGTGTTACATATATCTTCCGAAATGGTCACACAAGTCGGATCGAGTGTGGCTGTTTATTTTATTCTCGTACATTTAGTCACGTAAATATGTTACAGTGTGACAGTTCAAAATCGACCATGTGTGACGAAAGGCCAAATCTGTACTAGTGATGTCTTGCTTGGATTGGTTCAATATAGAGTATCTTTGGATCAATCACGACCATATCATCAAGCTGTTCTGCAGTCAACTTTTCAGCTTGAGATTCTTGTTCTTGAGATGCCTTTTTCTTCTTAGTAGCATCTGATTCAAGAGTTGTACCAGGTCTCTTAAATCTTCTTGCTTCTTCCTCAGAATCCATTGGAACAAAGTGTTTATCTCTTCTGAAAGCTCTATAATAAAGACCTTCAATTTCTTCATGTGTCTTTCCTCTGAGTTGAGACATCTTTCATCCAGCTACATTGCATAGATACTTCTTCATTCCAGCAATAACTTGAACTTTGGATGGTTGTCTTTTCTTCTTTTGATTCTTCTTAATTGAACCTATCATCTCATTAAGTGCTTGATCATTCTTTATCCTTATGAAATCTGCTAGTTGAGCTGACCTTTCTTCAGTTGTAAGGCTCTGATCTGCAACAAGCTCAATAGCTTTCTTCTTCACCTCTGGATCTATATTGATCATATGTTCAATCTCTTCTTCAGTTGGCACATAAGAAAAGGTTGTTGAATCTACTTTTGGAGCATCCAAATTCAACTCTTCATTCTGCAATCTCTGAGCTTCCATAAAACTTGCCACATCCAGTTCATTTTGTGCAGCTTTATTAGCTAATTCTTCTTCATGAAATTTTCTGGCTACTTCTGCATCATAATCTAACTGTGCAGCAACCCTAGCCTTGATCTTCTTTGGTGGAGAAACCTCTTCAGTAATTTCCTCCTCAGCAGTGTCTGCAATATGACTAGCAGTGAAAACTGCTTGTGCTTTCTGAGGTTGACTAGGTTGACTTGAAGTAGTATCAAATACCTCTTCAGGAATTAGTTGAGCATCTAAATTCACAATCTCTATAGAATCTTCTTTAACCACTTCCTCTGTTTCATGTTGTTGAGGAATTTCTTCTGTACCCTGAGCTTCATCCACTGGTTCATCATTGCCCAAACCTTCAAAATTTTCAAAATCTCCAAAATCTTGATCTCCTTCAAAGTCCAAACTCCTCCCCTTAGTACTGGCATCTGTTTTCCTCCCCTGTTTGGGAGAATCACCCAAATCATCACTGGGGTCTTCTGAGTCATTATCATGAGCTGAGGATGGAGATGAAAGCACAAGTGGGGCAGATCTTTTCTTCTTAAGCTGATGCACTTCTTCTTTTAGAGACTTGATCTCATCAAGGAGAACCTGATTATCCCTGGCATGCTGCTTCCTAGTGTCAGCCAAATCTTTCTCCAATTGAGCAACCTGTTTTGACAGTTTTGTACAAGTATCCATCAATTCCATAAGTTTCCCACTGCCCTCATCACTTCCAGCTATGTGACCTGCTGAGAGAGGTGAATCATGGGGCATAGGTTCAGTTTCCTCCTCAGGTGGACTAGGAAGTACTCCTAAACCACCACTGCTTGCACCTTCACCAAAAGGTTCAGGCACATTGAGTGNCTCCAATTGAGCAACCTGTTTTGACAGTTTTGTACAAGTATCCATCAATTCCATAAGTTTCCCACTGCCCTCATCACTTCCAGCTATGTGACCTGCTGAGAGAGGTGAATCATGGGGCATAGGTTCAGTTTCCTCCTCAGGTGGACTAGGAAGTACTCCTAAACCACCACTGCTTGCACCTTCACCAAAAGGTTCAGGCACATTGAGTGTTGTGATGGGAGGAGTTGGTTGTTTATGCCTCCTCTCATATGTGTAAGTCACTGGTGGGGTGTAAGATATGGATGGAATAATGATTGGGGGTGTGTGTTGGGGTGCAGCTGGGATTGCTACTCCTTCACCCTGTACCTGTGCAATTATGTCAAGCATTTGTGGAAAAAGATCATGTACTACCCCATCATAACCCTCTGTGGCCTTTGTAATATTTTGAAAGACTTTTTGTTTCAGGCAAGGAGTTTTATAAATTCTTTTATGAGGTAGCAACTGATGTTCTTGTAAAATAGTTTGAACAAATCTTGGGTACATTAAAAATTTATAAGCACTCTTCACATTGCTAACCATATTGTTAAATAAAAACTTTGAAAAATTGAAAGTCATGTTTGTAGCCAAGCAGATCAGTGGTATAGCCATAGTTGTATTAAACTGCTCATAAGAAGTTTTCTTTGGACTTAAACAATGTAGAAGAGTGTGTATGAAAAATCTCCAATGTGGGGAGAAACATCCCTTTTTAAAAGTAAGTTTTTGGTTGGATGTATCATACCCCATAGCAGAGATGTTTTGTAGTATTTCAGGATTGGGTAATGTGATGATACCATCTTGATCATCCAAGTGGAGAAGTCTCCTCAAGGATGATTCAGTAACATCAATACTTACCCCATCCACTGTTGCCTTGAGTACATCAACAGGTTCATGTGTGTCTCCATCATCAATAGTTGTGACAGTGACAGTCTGCCAAAACTTCTTGATTTGAGAGACATAGATTGTGGGGTTTATAGTTAGAGCATACCTTATATGTGTAGCATTCAGAAAATCCACAATCTGATGAAAAATAGGTCCATCTTTGACCTCTGTTTTCTTCAAGAATGCAACCTGGTTGTGTGAATCAACAAACTCTAAAACAACCATGTAGAATTGATTGGAATGGCAAAAGTATGATTGAGGTAAAGTTAATTGAAAGTGAGACAAGCCAATTGAGAGTTGGTATTATACTGCTAGGGTTTGAGATAAGTACGCAAGTGAGAATTTATCTTTAGAAACGATTTATCTTTCGAAAAGAATAAAAGTGAATAAGAAAGTGGATAATTCTCATGAATAAAACCCTATAAGTATGGTAACAAAACGGTTATTCTCAACGGCTAGTTAAAAATTAGTTACTGACAAAACAGTTGCAACATCTAGTTCAACAGTGGAAACATTGACACTAACAGTAGAAACTTTGAACTAGCAGTGGAAACTTTTTCACAAAAATTTCTAAAAGCAGTGGGAATATAAAATAGGTTTAAAATAGACTACTCTTTCATAGTTTTTAGCAAACTACCAGCTATCAACGGATTTGATATGTCTTTACGATGAGCCATTTGCTATGAACTAGCTAACTCTTAACTGTAGAGTATGGTGGGTTGATAACCATATAGTTTTTGGTAAACTATCAACCATAAACGGATTTGTTAAGTCTTTACCAGTAGCCGTTTGCTCTGGACTAGTTGGTTCTTATGTGGATTAGACATGGTGAATCAATAACCATTTGTTGTGTGTGTCAGATATACACTCCATATGATCAACTCCCATCAAATTTGCTTATTGACCTGAAATAGTTAGTCTAAAACCAAGAAAATACAAACCACAATATTTCCATTTGATAAATGATCACATATGACTAATTTATTTCATAACCAGTACAAACTACACAAAGCAGTTACTTTGACACAACTAGCAGTACAAAAATCCTACACTCAACTAAAACACTTAGACATCAAAAAGTTTTAAGGGTTGAGCATTCCAATACCTGTTACCAAGTACTGAAACCTCCCCACATCAAGACCTTTAGTTAATAAATCAGCATAGTTATCATCTGTATGTATTTTGACAACTTGTATTAACCTTTTCTCATAACAATCTCTTATAAAATGATGTCTAATTTCAATGTGTTTAGTTTTAGTGTGTTGTACAGGATTTTTAATTATGCATATGGTACTGCTATTGTCAATATAAATAATGGTGTTCATGAAATTGTACCCATAGTCAAGTAACTGGTTTTGAAGCCATAATACTTGAGCACAACAACTTGCAGCAGCCACATATTCTGCTTCAGTTGATGAAGTTGCCACCATTGTCTGCTTCTTGCACTGCCATGACACCAACCTACATCCAAGAAATTGGCATCCACCTGTTGTTGATTTCCTATCCAAGCTAGCACTATCATAATCACTGTCTGAATAAGTTACCAACTCCATAGGAGATTCCCTTGGATACCATAATCCCAGATTAGGATATGCTTTGAGATATCTGAAAATCTTCTTCACAGCAGTCAAATGAGATATTTTGGGAGTGACTTGANGATTTCCTATCCAAGCTAGCACTATCATAATCACTGTCTGAATAAGTTACCAACTCCATAGGAGATTCCCTTGGATACCATAATCCCAGATTAGGATATGCTTTGAGATATCTGAAAATCTTCTTCACAGCAGTCAAATGAGATATTTTGGGAGTGACTTGAAACCTTGCACCTGAAACCTTGCACATCCAAGAAATTGGCATCCACTTGTTGTTGATTTCCTATCCATGCTTCTTGCAAACATGATGTCTGGTCTTGATGAAGTGAGATACATCAAGGAACCAATCATGGATCTATAAGTATGCACATCAACTGCTTCTCCACTATTGTCCTTCAAAAGTAGATGAGTATCCTTGTCAGCAGGTGTGCTAGAAGACTTAGCATCGGTGAATTGGAACTTCCTTATAATTTTAGCCACATATTTTTCTTGACTGATAAAGATGCCATTTTGTCTTTGTTGTACTTGAAGTCCCAAAAAGAATGTGAGTTCAACCATTGAACTCATTCGAAATTCATCTTTCATTAGCTTCTCAAATTCTTTGCACATCTCTTTCTTTGTAGAGCCAAAGATGATATCATCAACATATACTTGAACTAATAAGATATCACCTTTGTCTTTCTTGATGAACAAAGTTTGATCAATCTTGCCTCTATGAAACCCATTAGTCAAATGATAAGCTGCAAGGGTTTCATACCACTTCCTTGGAGCCTGATGTAGACCATACAGAGCTTTTACCACTCTATACACCTTGTCTGGATGGTCAAGGTCTTCAAAACCTGGAGGTTGTGAAACATACACCTCCTCATCAATTTGCCCATAAAGAAAGGCACTCTTTACATCCATTTGATAGACAGTGAAAATGCCTAATAGCCTCAATTCTTGCAACTGGGGCAAACACTTCTTCATAGTCAATACCCTCCTCTTGAGTGTATCCTTGAGCCACAAGCCTAGCCTTGTTCCTGATGACTATACCTCTTTCATCTTTCTTGTTTCTGAACACCCACTTAGTACCTATTGTCACACCTCGCCAAGGCGGAAACGCGAGTGTGTAACTTCATGGATATCATCACAACACATGGTGTCTATATAGAGAATAACTACATGCACAATAATAGATTAAAGTACAAACACAAAGTATTGTAACAATACCCCAAAAGAAAATAACCAAATCAAACCTCCAAAGGTATCTTCAAAAAAGTCAAACATATTCATAATCCAAACATATAGATAATTCATCACGATGCAACTAAAGTCTCTTCTAGTCGCTTCCATCTATCTTATCCTTAGAATGCTCACCTGAAAATGATGCTTAAAATGTCAACATAATGTTGGTGAGATTCATAGGTTTAAGACACACATACACTCTCAAGGCAACCAGTTCACTGTGATCATAAAATATAGCTGGACGAATAATATAAAGTTATCATAAAGCTAACATGTAATCACACACAACAAAGGCAACAACGGGATGGAATGTGCCCCTCCGATCCAACATTGGCATCAATTAGGTCGCATGCGCGAGCAACAGGATAAGCATCCTCCCAATTGAATCACGTATAAATCCACAACACTTGGCATCAAATGGGTCCCTAAATGAATCACGTATAATCTCACAATCACATCATCACCGCATACTTTTACACATAGCATACATATGATAACATCATAAGTCCAAGCTTTCAAACACACATAATCACAGTAACTCAAAACATTTAAGACAAGCATCATTCCCATCCCAAGTTTAAAACAAAGTAAAAATATGGGACTATGAACTCACCTTAACTCTGCAGCTTCCAACAAATAACAATCATAAATCTATACAACACAAATAAGCTCACATTACACATGGTCAAGCTAAAAGTTATAACCCATGCAATACTCATATGATGGATGTCTAAGGTTCATATGACCCACCATGGATCTCCTAGATTCCATACTAAACACCATCAACCATTAATGCTCACTAAATCCCTTGCACTTATAATCTCATAAAACGCAGAATTTTGGGATACATTCACCCACATAAAATAATAACCATTTAAGCTTAATAACTCACACCAAAAATTCACCATGGTCTCCCATAAGTATACAAGCTAATCCCTGAAGGCCATGGTCTAATAACACTCACAAATACCCATAAGAAAATCAAACTTGTCAACTATCCAGATTCGGATCTGTACGCACACCAAAGAGTTTTGATTTTAGAAAAATACTTCTAAAACTTTTTATCGCGAATCCTTTTCGTGAAAGTCTAAGATGACCTAAAACTCAACTTTCCCAGAAGGGCTATCCTTAATAACACTTTATCACCCACAAATCACTATCAAACTTTTACCCAAATTTTGTCCCGGTTTAACAGCTTTGACACCTTAACTTGTAAAAATCAAAAGACTAACTTCCGGACATTGAAATCAATCGTGGTCGGACTTTTTGGAAAGCTCTTTCTTTGAACTATAATTTAGAGTCAAAATTCGTGATCTAACTCATTACCATCTATTAAATAACCTCGTATCTTTACAGCCCTAACATTCTGTCCAAACCCTAACTTGCAAACTAACGCGTTTTACGCTCAATTCTCTTAACCAATCATCATAATAAAATCATTAATTGATCCCAACATGTTTTAATTAATAAATTTACAGAAACTTACAAACCCTAGATCCATAATACTTAATATTACATGAATTCCAATAATTAATCAATTAATTGAACATAGGTTTTAAGAATTTTACCTTGATTCTTGATTATTGCTTCCAAATTACAAACCCTAATTTTTTTCTTCTCTTTTTCTCTCTTGGATTGACCTCAATCTCAAAAAAAACGTTCAAGGGGTGTTTGGGTTGGTATATATATTAATTATGGATAATCCTTGGGCCTAAGAGTCATATTTGGACTCAAATTGGGTTTCCTTTTCCCCCTTATCCCCTTCTAGCCGATTTTTTTATCATATACATATATATTTTATATTTTTTTTATTAAATTAATTCATTACACTCAAAACCTCATACTTTTAATATTTTATAAGTACCCGTAGCTATACCTAACGTCTTACACGATAAACCTTAGTTTTTACAACAACCGGAAAAATAATCATTTTCAAAACAAAGTTTCCAAAAATAGATTTTCACTCCTTTATGAAATTTTACCCACACAAACAAAACACACATAACTCGCTTACGCTCATTAAATTGAACGAAGACTCGTTACGCAAAAACCTCCAAAACACCAAAGCTACACAAGTCATTTCTACACCACAAAGGCGATCAAAATGAACTTACCCAAAATCAATACTCCTCAAAACATAACAACAACCTTACACGCAAAGGGATTTAGTGCCACATTCATACTTATCATACTTATATTATACATATCTCACACATATACCCCACATAAACACTTAATTCACACCAAACAAAGTCAAATGAATCGAGACTATTAGTCAAACTAATCTGCTAAAATCACGGTTGTCACATCATCCCCCACTTAGGGAAATCGCGTCCCGAGATTTAACAACTCGTCTCATCACTAACATCAAGAAAATTTATGGATATTTAAGCGGAAAAATACCACACCATAAAACCATAAATCATTAACCACTCTTATGACGATGTGGAATTCTACCATGATATAAAAATCACAGAGAAAGAACCACGAAATATAAACCACCCAGATACCCGAATTCACACGATCGAAAACATCCTGATACTCTGTTGGGGTATAAAGATCAAAGTACTGCTGGATATCAAAGTGCTGCTGAAGTGATAAAGTCAAAGTACTGCTCATGATCAAAGTACTGCTTGTTTGATAAAGTCAAAGTACTGCTAAAGGATAAAGACTGACGATATTAGAGATTAGTTTAAGGAATATTATGTAAAGTCTAGAATATTCTAAATTAGAGTTAGCTTACTTGTCGTACAAGTATTGTAAACCGACTAGGGTTTTCCTTCTGCCTATAAAAGGATCCCTAGGTCAATATTAGTTAGATATACGATTTTAGAGAGAAAAGCTAAAGTTCGATATTAGAGATATTAGGGTTGTTTGTGAGTCTGTATTCAATAAGCAGATTCAAGGTGATTAATATAATAGTTGAAGTTTGTTATTCTTCTTAGCTTTGTTAAGTAATTCCGCATACTTAAACAGAGTAACTCAGTGTTTCATTATTAGTAGTTTAGGATTTATCCAAGACTGCTAAACCTTTAACAAGCTATATAAAATAGTTTGGTCAGAGTATAACGATCCAACAAGTGGTATCAGAGCTTGTGTGGAAACTCTGATTAAGAAGAAACCTTAAACCAAATCGATTTTCTAAACCAACCCTACAAGATTTCGACACCTGAACCTACACCAATGCCATCCATCACCACTGTTCGAATTCCTATAGTCAAGAAGGGTGAATATGATCTATGGAGCATGAAGATGAGGCAGTACATTGCTATCACTGACTCTGCACTCTGGGATATCATTGTCAATGGCAATCAAGTTCTTGAAGAACCTGTAGTAGTTGAGGGACAACCCAAACCACCTCAGCAACAACTTTCTGCTACTGTGAAATGGAATCAAGACAAAGCTCTCAACATACTGTTGTCTGCTATACCTGATGGTCTGATCGTTACGGGCTAGGTTGTTAAACCTTTAATGTAGGAACACACAATAACGAAAGCGGAATATTCAAACAATGAATTAACGTTATCATGAACAAGGTTTTTCATTATCATCTTACTCTCTAACGATTACAAACTTAATAACATGTTCTACCTTGATCAAGTAGAACACGTTATCTAAACTAAACAACTAACGACTAACCCTAGGCGTTTATCTCCTACGCCTAGGTTACACACACACACCTTTAGTAGACTACATTATGGAAGACTTAATTGATAAAACCTACATCCCTTGTCCTCTTTATATACTAGAGGATTAGGGTTACAAGAATACTACGAAGGACTAATAAATAAAACTTCTTTNTTACGGGCTAGGTTGTTAAACCTTTAATGTAGGAACACACAATAACGAAAGCGGAATATTCAAACAATGAATTAACGTTATCATGAACAAGGTTTTTCATTATCATCTTACTCTCTAACGATTACAAACTTAATAACATGTTCTACCTTGATCAAGTAGAACACGTTATCTAAACTAAACAACTAACGACTAACCCTAGGCGTTTATCTCCTACGCCTAGGTTACACACACACACCTTTAGTAGACTACATTATGGAAGACTTAATTGATAAAACCTACATCCCTTGTCCTCTTTATATACTAGAGGATTAGGGTTACAAGAATACTACGAAGGACTAATAAATAAAACTTCTTTTGCAAGCAAGTCCTTCCCATCTTTTGTATAATTCCTTCTTGTCATATTAAGTCCCTCATGTTTCATTCTTCTTGTTTTGTATCATCAAATCAATAAATATAATTCCCAACAGTCACCTGCTAAAGTTTCACAATGCTAAGGATGCAAAACAATTATACGCTGCTATCAAGACAAGATTTGGAGGTAATGATGCTTCCAAGAAGATGCACAGAAGTTTGTTGAAGCAGCAGTTTGAAACTTTTACTGTTGGAGAAAGAGAAGGGCTTGATGCTGCTTATGAGAGATTTCAAAATCTTCTCAGCATGCTAGAGATACATGGTGTAGATATATCTNCACAATGCTAAGGATGCAAAACAATTATACGCTGCTATCAAGACAAGATTTGGAGGTAATGATGCTTCCAAGAAGATGCACAGAAGTTTGTTGAAGCAGCAGTTTGAAACTTTTACTGTTGGAGAAAGAGAAGGGCTTGATGCTGCTTATGAGAGATTTCAAAATCTTCTCAGCATGCTAGAGATACATGGTGTAGATATATCTACTGAAGATGCAAACTTGAAATTTCTAAGGAGTCTACTATCTGGCATGTCGTTGCTACTATGATCAGAGGTCAACCTGATTTGGCTACTATGGACTTTGATGATCTATACAATAACTTGAAGGTGTATGAGCATGAGATGAATGGTAAATCTGGTTCAACCTCACACAATATTGCTTTTGTGTCATCTACAAAAACAAGCAGTACTTCCACTAAAAGTACTGCTTATCCTGTACAAAGTACTGTTGATGAAGTTTACACAACAATGACTACCACCACTCCACCACCCTCAAACAACATCAATTGTGATGATGTTGTGTGCTCATTCTTTGCTCATCAAGCCACTTTACCTGTTACCTATGAAGAAGATCTGCTGCAGATTGAAGAAGATGATCTTGAAGAAATTGATATCAGATGGCAAGTTGCTATGATTACTGCTAGGATCAAGAAGTTCATGAAGAAAACAGAAAGAGGCATTGATTTCAAAGCCAAACAGGGTATAGCATTTGATAAGTCTAGGATTGAATGCTTCAATTGTCAAAGGACTGGACACTTTGCAAGGGAATGCAAGTTTGCTAAGTATCAAGCAAACAGGATGATTGAGAAACCCAAAACCTAAATTGAAATCAAGGAAGTTCCTGAACCAAAACCAAAAGCTTTAGTGGCTCAAGAAAATCTATCAGAGGTTGACTGGAGTACTGAATTTGATGATGAACCAGTCACTCTATCTATGGTTGCTATGGAGGAATTTGATTGGAGCACAGCTTTTGATGAGGAACCAGGATGTCTTGCTTTGGATTCTACTGAAGATCTTGGAGGCTTTGATTGGAGCATGGAAAGTGAAGATGAACCTGTTTTGCTGGCTTTGGTTGCTACCTCACCTACTTCATCTACTGCTACTGAGGTATGCTCTAAATGAAATAATGTGTATCAAAAGGTACTTAGTGATTATGTATCTGAAAGAGATAAACATAATAAAGCTAGGACTGAAGTTCTTGGTTATCAATTGACTTTAGAGTCAATGGAAGCCAAAATAATTACACATGAAAACAATGAAGTAGCTTGGGCAGAACAATATAAGCAACAGGATTATCAATTAAAACTAAGTGAATGGAAGTTAGGATGTAAGGTGTTTGAATTAGAAAAGATGACTAAAGAAAGAGATGCTTTGTTAGATTAACTCGCTAGTTGGAAAGAAGCTGGTCTTACACATGTTTGTTTCTGTGAAAAACAAAGAAGAACAAATGTTAAAACAGGACTAGGTTATGGTGTTGAGTATAGTAGTTCAGAAGAGAACCCAACTAGTGATAAGGAACAAGAAAGTTCAGAGGAACTCTCAACTAGTGAATTTGAAACTTGCTCAGAAGAAAACAGATCTAGTAGTGAGGAACCCATAAGCCCAACACCTCCTGAATTTAAGAAAGATGAGGGGTATCATGCAGTTCCTCATGCTGTTGGAAGCTTTCAACCACCTAGGAAAGATGTTTCTTGTTATGGAGTAGACAATCTAGAGTTTAGGAATAAACTTAAGGGTCAATCTAATCCAAGTTCATCTGAAGAAAAAGTTGAGATTCCTAAGAATGCTACACATAAAAGAAGTGCTAGGAATACAAACAATGATAAAAGGTTTTCTAAAGTTTCTCAAAAACCAGCAGTATTCTCAAACTTTTCTCAAAGGACTGCTAGTCACTCTGCAGTACCTTCACGAAACTCTTTTCAAAATACTGCTAACTTTAAAAATTCTTTTAATCATTCACCTAGAGGTCATACTGGTCTTGGCTATAAACCTCAAAGAACAGGATTTGGGTCAATGAATCAAAAATTATGCTTTGTTTGTTATAGTCCTAATCACTTGATAAAAGATTGTAACTTACATTCAGAATACTTAAGTCAATACCCAAAGACTAAATCTGCTCAACATAGGCCAACAGAGACAAAACCAGTTTCACACAAACCAGTTTGGAATTATTCAAATAGGGTCAACCATAGCAATTTCACAAAAACCTATAGGTACCCTCAACAGAAAAGATCTTTTTCCAAACAACCAGTACCTTCAGGTCACACTTTTCAAGGTACTTGTAAGCCAAAAACAGTATTCTCTCAAAGTACTGTTAGGAGATTTTCACCCAATCAAGGTACTGCTGATAAAAGGCCTTACAGAAGAGTCCCTAAACCACAGACCTCGACACAAAAAGTTAAAACAATGTGGGTTAAGAAGGAAAGTACTGCTGGGGACCAACCAGTATTTTCACAAAGTGTGGGTGGAAAGAAAAATATTGCTGAAAAAGAAGGTTGTTTTTCTAACAAAGATCAAGTTTTGAAACATAAGAAAGTAATTGATCATGTTCATAAAAATAGTGGAAATTACATACTTAAAGATTTTAAGTATGTGACTCCACAAGGGGAAAATAAGTCAGTAATGGCTTGGGTTCCTAAAAGAAACTAACTTTCTTATTATTGTGTAGGGCAACCCAGAAGAGGAGCTTAAAGATCATTTAATTGTCGATAGTGGTTGCTCTGGAAGCATGATAGGAGAAAAGGAGATTCTGTCCGATTTTAGGCCATACTTTGGAGGAAAAGTTGCTTTTGGGGATGATGCTACTGGAGGAAGAATTACTGGAAAAGGAACTATCAAGACAGGAAAGATTGATTTTGAAAATGTTCGTTATGTGAAAGAGCTCAAGTTCAATCTCTTATCAGTTTCTCAGATATGTGACAAAAAGTACCCTGTATTGTTCACTGATACAGAGTGTCTTATTCTATCCCCTGAGTTTAAGTTTGAGGATGAAAACTTGGTGATTTTGAGGGCACCAAGACAAAATGATGTGTATAGTATTGATATGAAGAATATTATCTCCTCTGAGAAAGCTACATGTTTGATAGCATAGGCAACACTTGAAGAAGCACATCTATGGCACAGAAGACTAGGTCATGTGAATTTCAAGAACATCAACAAGCTGGTCAAAGGCAACTTGGTTAGAGGTTTACCTTCCAAAACTTTCAAAACTGATCATTCATGTTTAGCTTGCAAGAAAGGCAAATAGCATAAAGCTTCATGTAAGAAGCTTTGGGAAAGAACAGTTAGAGAACCTTTGGAGCTGTTGCATATGGATTTATTTGGACCTGTTTCTGTTTCAAGCCTTAACAAGAAAAAGTACTGCTTAGTTGTGACAGATGATTGCAGTCGTTTTAGTTGGGTCTTTTTCTTGGGATTTAAAGATGAAACTTTTGATGCTATTCATGATTTAATAATATCCCTGGAAAATCAATTAAGACTCAAGGTTAGAGGTATTAGATGTGATAATGGGACTGAATTCAAGAACAAGCTTATGGATGATTTTTGTGCCAACAAAGGAATCAAGAGGGAGTTTAGTATTGCTAGAACTCCTCAGCAGAATGGAGTTGTAGAAAGAAAGAACAGAACCTTTATAGAAGCAGCAAGAACAATGCTTGCAGATTCTCTCTTACCTATTCAGTTTTGGGTTGAAGCAGTAAGTGCTGCTTGCTATATTTTGAATAGAGTGTCTATCACCAAACCTTAGATGTAGACACCCTATGAATTACTAATGGGCAGGAAACCTAGTATAAGCTTTATGAAGCCTTTTGGATGTCCTCTTACTATCCTTAGTACCATTGATAACTTGGGAAAGTTTGATGGCAAGTCTGATGAAGGATATCTTTTGGGTTATTCTACAAATAGTAAAGGTTTTCAAGTATATAATAAGGTTACAAAGAAGGTTCAAGACTGTCTCCATGTTGAATTCCTTGAAGATCAGACAAACCAAAGGGGTAAAGGTCCTGCTTGGATGTTTGACCTTGATGTATTGACTCCTTCAATGAACTATGTGCCTGTTAGGGAGGAGAATCAAGTTGTTCATTCAGAAGAAGAAGATTCACAGTTCATAGTTCATGGGGTTAATGCAAGTTCTACAGCTGATCAAGATACAGAGTCTATTCCTGTTAACAAGAAGCAAAGTACTGTTGAAACACAAAGTACTGATGATTCAACACCCATAATCTCTGATGAAGATCAAGCCATTCAAGATGAACTCAATAGGATGCTTTTTGAAGAAACACGTGCAAAGTCCTATGAGGATGAAAAAGACGAGCTTATGAAGCAGAGAAGACAAAGGGAAAATCTAAAAATTCATCTAACAGCACTTTGGACAACAGCACTTTGGATCCCAGTACTTTGGATCAAAGTACTGCTGCTCCATTTGAAAGTACTTCTAGGGGGGCTACTTCAAACACTTGGACAAATACTGATGATTGGCCTGATTCATCCATGCCTCCTTTTGAAGAATCAGATGATGAGCTACAAAATGATGGAATCTTCTCTCAACAAGGTCCTGATTTCACAAACTTGGAAGATGATCTTACTGTACCAACTACTCACACTTCAAGAGTACATAAGAATCATCCTACAAATAAGATTATTTGTTCTCCTACTTCTGGTATTCTTACAAGATCTAAAGCTAAAAATACCATCAAGCCCCATAATGCTTTGCTTAGCTTTGTTTATAAGCAGAATAGGATGAACCATAAGGATCAACAGACTTGTTTATTTGCTTGTTTCATCTCTCAAGAAGAACCCAAGAATGTAGCTCAAGCTTTAACTAAAGAAAGCTGGGTTGAAGCTATGCAAGAAGAACTTCTACAGTTTAAGCTTCAAGAAGTTTGGGTCTTATGTGATTTACCTGATGGCATGAAGGTAATTGGTACAAGATAAAAAAGGGGGGGCGATTTTCAGCCTCCTCTCCCACCCTTGCAAATCTGGCCAAAATTCGTCCAATCTTTTATGTTTTTTCTTTAATCTTTGCTGGGATTACTGATTTAACAATATAGAATCTGGTTTGCAAGGGTGGAGGGCTGGTTACATCTTTTGTTTATCCTACAAATCGTCCCAAATCGCTGCCTATCCATCAATAAACCATAATCGCATTACTTTTTTCTAAGTCGGTTCTAAAATCGATTTTCATAGGGATTTGGTTTATTGATCTTATTTATAGACCCTAAACGATTTCTTGGCATAATTTTTCAAT
>LBNU01014747.1:60622-95491 GCA_014162995.1 Artemisia annua
AAAAAAAAAAAAAAAAAAAAAAAAAAATGGTTTCCTCCGGGGAGATATATTGCAAATTAGTAATTTTTAAGATTCGAGCAACCTGGGTGTGTTTGATAACCACTGAATTAAATAATTCAATGCTAAATACTGGATCGGTAAGTGTGAGTTTGTTTGGTAGATAAAAAACATGTACTGAGTGGGCCAAACAAGTACTGAATGAGCCACCTCCTACATTGATGCCCTGTGATTCAGCGTCTTTTGTTTTCTCCTAAGCACCCTTTTTTTTTCTCATTACGACTCTTTCTAAACTACATCACCAGTAGCCATCAACTAACGGAAAATTATCCCAGGTAAAAACATTATTAATTTTTTTTAGTTTTTAAAGTTGTATCTTTAGTTTATCCATTGATTACTTTGGGGACTTAAAAGTGAGATACATGTTATGTGATAAAAGTAGGTAGTATTACTATGAGAAGTATCATTTTCTTTTAATCTTGAGTTATCGGTCCTTCAACGCTATCGATACTTCAAAAAGGCATTTGTTGAAGTGCACTTTACCAGGCTTCTGTTGAATCATCCCTTTATTAATTCTTAACAATATAATTATTGTTTATTCTGATAACTAGTTTCCATGAAAATTATCATTGACATAACAGATAAGTAGCCTTCAAATACCATATGTTGAATCATCCCTTTATTAATTCTTAACAATATAATTGTTGTTTATTCTTTTAGTTAATATATATCAGGGGACAAAAGGTTTATCAAAGGTGTAGAGTAGGGTGTCTGGCCGTCTGGGCTATTGCCTTTCATATTAGGATTACTTTGATTGGATTTATCCCAAGAAAAACTTTTCTTTGAGGGTACTAATTGCTGTCTTCGACCTGCATATTATCTGACTAAATAGCTCACTTCATATATGCATCTGCATATTTTTGAAAAGTATATTCTATGTTCATATAAATAGCTTACTTCGTATATGCATCTGCATATTTTTGAAAAGTAACAACCAACTATTCCTGCATATTATTAGACTTCAGATTTTGCAGTCCCCACAAACTATTCACGCAATTTGTAGTGATTGCGTGTTTTGCAGTCCACAACTTCAAACGGAAATGCAACATTCACGATCAATTATTTTTGGAGAGCGATGCAAATACCATGTTTACTACTGAAGAACAAGGTGAAGGAAGTGGGGGACAAGGCATGGACGACATACAACGGGGTCCCCAAGGAAATGAATATATGGCTAATCTCCGTAATCAGATTGCTAATGAGTTATTTTTAAATGCTTCAACCTATGATTAGTTCGTAATTTATATTGTTTTATGATCTTTCGATAAGACTATTTACATTTTTTTTGTTTATTCCAACATTACTTTCTTTATATTATATTTTTATTCGAGTTAATAGTTTTTTTGTCAAACGGTATATTATATTCAATACAAAATCAGACAAAAGGTTAACTTGGTAATTTCAGACAACTCAGATAGCTCATTCAGAACAAATATCAAACAATCATTTTCACTCAGAATCAGGTTCACTCAGCATGTTGGAATCATTCAGTAGCTTTGACTCATTCAGCGCTAAATCATTTTTTTTATCAAACAGCCCCTAAGTCTGAAGTGGAATTAAGAGCTAATACAGTTGATGAACTGAGGAATTACTTAAGAGTTGTTAATTTTGAGCTTCCTAAGTCAGAAGAAGTTATTGCTACAAAAGCTAAGATTTCAGATTTGGAGGTTATTGAATCTGAAAAAGAAGGAGATTATTTTGTTTTCCATAGAGAAGATGACAGCATCAGAGCATTTAATTTGTTGGTAGATGTGTTGCACCTTATAGACAGAGAAGATTTGTTCTATCTACATCAACAGATTCAAGCTCATTTTGAACACATTCCACTCAAAGGAATTGGTATAGTGTTGCTGGGAGATCTAACTACAATGTGGGAAACAGAAGAGACAAGCACAGCTGATGTTTGGAAGAATCAAGAAGTCTGGGAGATTCAAAGTTGGAGATTCTTTGCAAATGCTGGTGTACATGTCTTAGAATTGGAAGATGGTACTATGATCTATATGCTAGCAGAAAGGAGATATCCTCTTACAAGAGATTTGATGATGAGGATGCTGGATCATGGTATGGAAGTAGAGCAAGAGGATGAAACTGCTCTAATGGTGATAAACTTGTTCATCAATTGGACAATTTTGAAGGATGATGATTAATAATTACTGGTATGATCTAAATTGTTTAAAATCTTTTGAATAAACAAGTACTTTATTCAAAGTACTGCTGATCAAATAGTACTTTCACAAAGTACTGCTTGCAGCCTTAAACCAGTAACGTCTTTTTGAAATAATAATTTTTGTCATGTGCAAAATACTTTTTGAAGCACAAATGTTTACAGCAACAAATTGTTTTTGAAGATGAACATGGTGTTAGTACTTGTGCTACACAACAAATGGTATTCAACTCACCATGTTTAACAAACAAGAAAGAGTTTGACTCATCATGAGGGTACGGCTCTGATGTGATAATCAAATCCGTTTTTAGTTGACAATTTACTAAAAATTGTATGGTTTTCAACTCACCATATATGTGATAAGTGAAGAGTTGACTAGCCCACAAGAAAATGGCTTGTGGTAAAGGCTGTGGAAAATCCATTCATATGGTAATTAGTTCACCATGGTAGTTGTACTAAAAGAACTAGCTAGTCCAAAAGCAAAAGGCTATTGGTAAAGACTACTCAAATCCGTTGATAGCTGATGATTTGCTAAAAATCATATGGTTATCAATGTACCATGGTTTACTTAACCTAAACATTGGCTACTCCAGAGTTAATGGCTTTGGTAAAGAGACATCAAAATCCATTAATTTTCAATGATTCAACTCTCACAGGAGTTAACACACCTGGAAGTGATGAGAATAGTATGAAACTTAACATGATTTGATGTATCTTATGTTGCTGAGTAGCTGAGAAGAAATTTCAGTTGCTGTAAAGACAAAGAATTGTTGCTGATGAAGATTGCAGATACTACATGCTGATGCTAACAAAACAACGAGTATGACTTTCAAAGAAACAATCTTTCCTTGAAGATAAAGCTTACACATGGAAACTTGAAATCAAACAAGTGGAATTCAAGTTAGGGGAGGATTGTTGGGGTATAAAGATCAAAGTACTGCTGGACATCAAAGTGCTGCTGAAGTGATAAAGTCAAAGTACTGCTCATGATCAAAGTACTACTCGTTTGATAAAGTCAAAGTACTGCTAAAGGATAAAGACTGACGATATTACAGATTAGTTTAAGGAATATTATGTAAAGTCTAGAATATTTTAAATTAGAGTTAGTTTACTTGTCGTACAAGTATTGTAAACCGACTAGGGTTTTCCTTGTGCCTATAAAAGGATCCCTAGGTCAATATTAGTTAGATATACGATATACGATTTTAGAGAGAAAAGCTAAAGTTCGATATTAGAGATATTAGGGTTGTTTGTGAGTCTGTATTCAATAAGCAGATTCAAGGTGATTAATATAATAGTTGAAGTTTGTTATTCTTCTTAGCTTTGTTAAGTAATTCCGCATACTTAAACAGAGTAATTCAGTGTTTCATTATTAATAGTTTAGGATTTATCCAACATACTCCAACGATACACGAAAAATAGATACACTACCCCGATCAATAACACCAATGATCCAAACGACTTCTCACAGGTAGGTACGATACCCCCTCATCTAACTTCCACGATCTAAATCCAACTACAAACGATCTACTCACCAACCACATCAGCAAAACAAATTTGAGTGCTTAGATCTCACCCGAACCTCGCGTTCCCAAGTAAACTCAGGACCATGCTTGGAATTCCATCGCACCTTCACCAATGCTATCTTACTACGCTTCATACTCTTGACCTCCCTATCCATAATTTCAACAGGTTCCTCCACAAAATGAAGAGTCCTATTAACCTTAATCTCATCCAATAGCACATGCAAACTAGCATCCGCCAAACATTTCTTCAAATTAGATACGTGAAACGTATCATTCACACCACTTAGTTTCTCAGGAAATCTCAAACGATATGCCACAAGTCCAATCCTCTCCGTAATCTCAAATGGCCCTACATACCTTGGTGCTAACTACCTTTCTTACCGAAACGCACAACACCCTTCCAAAGAGACACTTTCAACATTACAAAATCACCAACATTAAACCCCAAAGGCTTACGGCGATTATCCGCATAACTTTTTTGACGATCTCTCGCTGCCTTAAATCTTTCTTAAATCTGAAAACCTTATCCGAAATCTCTCGTTCCAGTTCAGGATCAATTAGTTGGCTTGCTCCAACCTATGCCCATAGCACAAGTGATATACCTTTCCTTCCATACAACACTTCAAACGGCACATTCTTAATACTATACTGATAATTATTGTTATCGGAGAACTCAGCTAAGGGTAAATGCATACCCCAACTTTCTCCAACATTAATCACACTCACTCTCTTAGCACTCCATCCAATGCCTGATTGATACGCTCACTTAGTCCATTCATTTAAGAATGATAAGTCGTACTCATCTACATACGCGTTCTCAAGCTCTATAAAATACTTACCACAATCGCGAAGTAAGTATTTCATCCTGATATAAGCTGATTGGTGCGACACTCCACGTCTCTCTATCATCCCATCAAATATAACGTCTTGCTAACTTTTCTACATCAAAATCTCCAAATATTTCTAGCTGTTGCATCATCTTAATAGTTGTTGATATCAACCTTCACCTTCAAGCTTATCAAATACTTGCTAAGGCACTTGTATTCCTCTTCATACTTGCTCCTCAATACATTTCTTGCTCAGGTAATAATACGTCTTATCCATTCTAGGATGTATCAAATACCTTGCATGTTTGATGTCCTTTTGCCTCCTTCCAGTGGAACCAATAACC
Source organism: Artemisia annua (assembly GCA_014162995.1). Taxonomy (NCBI): domain Eukaryota; kingdom Viridiplantae; phylum Streptophyta; class Magnoliopsida; order Asterales; family Asteraceae; genus Artemisia; species Artemisia annua. The sequence continues at coordinate 65,541 of LBNU01014747.1, forward strand.
GGTCCGCAAGGTACCATCCTCCATATTCATTCCTTTCCATTAGCTGGTCTAAACCACGTAATCATTCTTCTTACATGTTTTACTAGTGGAACCCATATTAGATATAGGAAATATAGTCCACCATCCTCCTTTCTCTCCATTTATTGATCTAACCCACGCAGCATCTCAACCATAGCGTTCTCATCTTTGAGAGCTTCCTCTTGCTCCGCCAATATCTTACTCTTAATTCATGACCGCAACGTCATGCTCATAGCTCGCACACGTTTAAGCTTAATCCTCTCCTTCCTACTCAACGCATCAGCCACTACATTTGCTTTTCCAGGATGATAGCGAATCTCACAATCATAATCACTAAACAGTTAAATCCATCTTCTTTGGCGCATATTCAGCTCCTTCTGAGTAAAAATATGCTGAAGACCCTTATGATCAGTGTAAATAATACTCTTCGTGCCATACAAATAATATCTCCAATTCTTGAGAGCGAATGCAACCGCACCAAGCTCTAGATCATGAGTAGTATCATTCTTCTCATGGATCCTGAGTTGTCGGGATGCATAGGCTATCACTTTCCCTCTCTGCATTGAACATCCAACCTTGATTCGACGCATCACAATACACCACGAAATCACCTGGTCCATCAAGTAACGCTAGAACAGGTGCATTACACAAACTATCCTTTAGTAATCTTCGAAAAGTTCGCTATAAATCTTCCGTAGTACCCTGTTACTCCTAAGAATGAGCGTATCTCAGACTGCGTCGTAGTAGCCTTCCAATTCTTGACCGCTTCAATCTTACTAGGATCCACATGTACACCTTCACTATTCACCACACGTCCAAGAAAATGCACCTCTTGTAACCAAAACTCACATTTCGATAACTTGACATACAACTTCTCATTCTCTAGCAACCAAGTATCAACTTCAGATGTTTCTCCATGCTCCTCCTTCGTCTTAGAATAGATCAAGATATCGTCGATGAACACAATCACAAACTTATCCAAATAGGGCTTACACACGCGATTCATCAAATCCATGAATACCGATTTCTTAACCGTTAACTTGTTCAACTCCCGATAGCCAATACACATCCTGTACGAACCATCCTTCTTCTTAACAAACAACACAGATGCTCCCTACAGGGAATGACTAGGCAGAATAAACCCCCTTGTACTCGTAGTACATCGCCATTCTCTAAAGGGATACGAACCACCTTTTCATGGCATATTACATCAACCTTATGCCTAGCCAACCAATTCATCCCTATCACCACATCAAAACTTCCAGACAGAAATACCCTCTAACATTATAGTACACCCACGAATAACTTTATCAGCTTCTACCTCTCTACCACAAACTACTTCAATCACAATAATCATCAAGCGAACTCATACCAGTGAACACTCACGCCAATACATTGCAAACCAAGCGAAGAACGTAAAGACTCATTCGTACAATGGTCGAATTAAGATCATAGAAAACCTCGTTACTATCAGATCGCAAAACATGTCGCAAAATCCAAATTGGTGTGTAAATGAGGGATTAACATCTGTACCAACTTATGACGAACAAATAGTACTCAAAGAATAGTATAACATTCATTCGAGGAATGAATGCATGGAATAACCAAAGAAACGTACCAATTCCCCCAATGAAAACAAATCCGAATGACTAATATCAATCACGACACCGAATAGGAAGAATATGGCATCTATACCATCATGGTACGAATAGGGATGCCATCTAGAGAATTAGGTATACAAACGAAGAGTCTAGCAAACGAATCAACTTAACGTCACCACATTAGTACCAACCGATAATTGAGGTATCAACATATGATGTGTAGGATGGAATCTTACCACCTACACCTCAACATATAACCACTGCCCAAACGGTTAAGAGAACACTTCTCTAACCATACAACCATCATCAACATGATATCACATAACATCTACCATAACATATAACAACAAACATCAATCAATGTAATCATGGTCACAAGTCGACGGGTGTGATACCTTATAATTATGTTCGCGACCACATTTATAAGGCTTATTCCACACGCATACTTACTTCCAAAACCACACATCTTAATGATAACACACATATATCACATAGCACCTAATAAACATCACAATCCATGCTATCATACATGCAAGTCCACTTGTGTTGTGACGCATGTATAATTATGTTGGCCACCATAATTATCTATGCCCCCTTTCACAAGTGTACTCCCTCCTATGACAACACTTCATGCAAACAATCATCTCACATGGAACAATTCCAACAATCACGTAAACCCTGTAATCAAAATCACTCGGATAAGATCGACACAACACTCAAGAGTAATCGTGCTCCAACATAGCTCCAGACGGAAAAAGACAATATAAGAATTACAAAACGTGACACAAAACGAAAGACGTCGCTCAACGGCTCAAACTCCATTCTCGCACTTGCCTCCCCACTCAGATCTGTTAAACTTACTACTCGTTGCGGACTCTAGATCCGAATCCACACCATTCCATCCTAACNCAACACTCAAGAGTAATCGTGCTCCAACATAGCTCCAGACGGAAAAAGACAATATAAGAATTACAAAACGTGACACAAAACGAAAGACGTCGCTCAACGGCTCAAACTCCATTCTCGCACTTGCCTCCCCACTCAGATCTGTTAAACTTACTACTCGTTGCGGACTCTAGATCCGAATCCACACCATTCCATCCTAACTCCCCTTCATCTTTACTCAACCACCCATTCCTGTTTCCTACATGTTGAGGTAGTCAACAACATGCAAAACCATTTCTATTTCTTTCTTCCAATTCCTTATGATTCACAAGTGCATACAAATGACTAGATTTCTAGGGTACTTAGTGGTGAAGCCTTCCTTATCGGCCACCTTCATCTCGTACCTTTCTTTTTCCTTTCCATCCACATCCTCTAAGGTTAACTTCTCTTCAATCGCACACGGAAGCATGCTAGCAGGAATTAGGATCCTTCTGTTGATCCGCTTCATCCTACCAACTCTCTTGCAACCCGTAGCGACAACAGTGGTCCAACGAAGCATCTTTTGCACAGGAGGTGCAATACTATAAATGACACACATGATACTAAGTATCGAGAAACAACGGACGTCCAAAAACTCAATTAAACATCTCATATATTAGGAAAAATAGACATGTAACATACTATACATACACATAGGTCCTAAATGCAACTATATGAGGGACTCCTAGGTTATAGTCTAGGTTAAACCACCTAATTCTCTATAACTTGGCTCTGATACCAATCTGTCACACCTCGCCAAGGCGGAAACGCGAGTGTGTAACTTCATGGATATCATCACACCACATGGTGTCTATATAGAGAATAACTACATGCACAATAATAGAGCAAAGTACAAACACAAAGTGTTGTAACAATACCCCAAAAGAAAATAACCAAATCAAACCTCCAAAGGTATCTTCAACAAAGTTAAACATATTCATAATCCAAACATATAGATAATTCATCATGATGCAACATTGCAACTAAAGTCTCTTCTAGTCGCTTCCATCTATCTTATCCTTAGAATGCTCACCTGAAAATGATGCTTAAAACGTCAACATAATGTTGGTGAGATTCATAGGTTTAAGACACACATACACTCTCAAGGCAACCAGTTCACTGTGATCATAAAATATAGCTGGACGGATAATATAAAGTTATCATAAAGCTAACATGTAATCACACACAACAAAGGCAACAATGGGATGGAACGTGCCTGTTAGGACCTAAGTTTATGGTCCTAATACGTAAATGGAACGACATTTACGGGATTACATTAGTTATCCTATTTAGCCAAAACACAAGGACTTGTTACGTAATATTCCAATAGTTGTTATGTGTTAGGCTATATTAGCCCTCCTAGACTTCACTAGGAGGGTGAGACTTTGTGTATCTTTATCATTTCCCTTTCATTGAATAAAACACCTAGTTTCCCTTCTCTCTCTCTACTTTCTCTCACTAACCATGGAGGTCATCTTCTTCCATGTTACCCGACCTCCCGAATCCATAAATCAACAATAAAACTACGATCCAACAAGTGGCATCAGAGCTAAGGTTACATATATGTTGATTTTGTGGTGTTTTTCTTGTCAAAAAATCGGATCTTTTTTAAATCCGTACTGTTTTTTAAACTGTTTCTTACCATGCTCTTCACTTTTCATTAGTATTTTTGGTTTAACAGTTTATTAAATGTTTTCTGTATCAAATATGGTCAAAAGGTCTATTTATATGACTGTTATCTGTCCTTTTGTGGTGCAACAATATATCTGGTAACAGATCTGTTTGCAAAATGGAAAGTGATAATCTTTTATAACCTTTTGTACCAAATCCATGAAGACTTCTGTGGTCAAAATGGTGTCTGATAAATAACTGGTCAAAAAGTGGTCAAATGGTCATAAAACTCATCGAAATATCATCGGAAACTGGAAAAAGTCGCCGGAAAATGGTCGGAATTTCTTGTATAAGAAATTTTCGAGTTGTACTTGTTTTCGAGAAAAATACATGTTATCGAGAACATTAAACCCTAAACTGTCGAGATAATTTTTCTCGATAACTAAAGATTTCGAAAACTTTAACCATGTTCTCGATAAGTCTCTCATTTTCTCGATAAAAGATCTCGATAAAATTTTTCTCGATAAGTTGCAAATTATCGAAATTTATTTTTTTCGAAAAGTTACCAAATCAAAAAGAAGAGAAGATGAAGCAGAGATGAAGATAATATTGACCATGACCATGACCAAAATACTACGAAACTCATTGTGACCTCAGCCTTTTCATCATAAGTCACGTACCAAAAGGAAAAACTTATCATTCGTGACTTGAGATAATTGAAGACGCGGCCAAACCATAACCCAAATCTACACCAACTAATTCTATGCTATCTCAATCCCACTATCTACACGACAACAGAATAGTTCCAACCATTATCTCCTCACAAATATAACTATCTCACTAGACATCTACTGGACTCGAGCTATAAACAAAAAATAGAAGGATAGAAAGACCTCAGTTTCGTTTTCTTTGAGTATCTCTAATGAGATTACAAGACCATCCAAGATCTTTAAAAAGAAAATGAGTCACATCATCGATCTACTTTTTGAAGTCTTTGCTTCAATGTATATCCGAACAAAAAGAGAAGAATGATAACTATAAAGTTATTATCTTTTCTTGGGTTCGTTCTAAAACACAAACAAAACAATTACATATGGTGATCCTACCAGACTCGAAAACGTGCAGCAACAGTAGAAAAAGGTCACGGTATGATTGTTCTTGTGTTTGAGAGTATCGGTTGTGTTGGTGAGCGCTGACTGCAAAACAAGAGATGAGATTGGTTATTTTTTTAGAGTTTGGTGAGAGGAAATGAAATGATGGGGGCGCACATTTTTTGTGTGAGAGATTATTAGGGCAAAGTTAGGTTAAATGGTTATTTATATCCGTGAAATTAGGGTTGATTGGGTTTTATCATTTTACTGGACCGGTAATATTAGTACTGGGTATTTCATTTCACTTGCATTGGGCTTTAAATTTGGATGTCGGCTGAAACGACTTACTGGACTGGACCCTTGAACTGATCGATAATGATTACTGATTTGGGCCACAATGTTGTATCAATATTGAGATTAACAAGGTTATTAATATCAAATGTATTTTAATACATTGAGTTAATTTTTGATATAACGTTTGGCGAAAATGAGTGGTATTTTGGCTGTTACAAACTTTCACGGGGATACGGATACATTTTTGACAAGATCGGGATTCACCATTATCAAGTTCACTTAAAAAGTCAAAAGGCTAGTTTTGAGCGTTTAACCGCAAGATGTGACTACGGCGATAATTCTTTATTATTTATTTGAGATTGAAGTGAAATCTCACGGGTGCGTGTACTTAGTATCTCAAGATATCGGGGTTGGTTGGATGCAAGATTCTTCGAGATCCTTGTTTGAGCTTTTAACCTTTACAATGACAAAGACTTGAGTTGTCTAGTTATACATGATGTTTGGGGGTCTGCGTGTATAGCTATCACTTTAAGGAGTTACGTTGTGGTGCTCAGTGTCACAAAAAGTTGTGGATACTCAAGAGGTGATGTACTTCTAATACTTGATGGTGCTAGAGTATAGAGTACTTAGGGATTCGATGGTGGACGAACTCTCTACGCCGCTCCTAGTCATACAATAGTGCAAGTTTAAGTCACAAGTTTGGGATATTTTACTTCGCTCTCAAGTTCATAATATTGGATTTTCTCCATCAGTAGTCACTACAAAAAGCCGTCAGAACGATAATGGGGTCGGTAAAGAGTTGGTTGAGAAAAGTATAATGAGTAGAGATGTTTATCAGCAGTTGATTCTCATGGGGCTAATTATGGTACTTCACACCTGTTTGGTTAATTGGACATATGGGGTTACGCTGCCTCCGATTCTCATCGTTAACATAGTGTGTATGCTTCCAATTTCAAAGAAGGCATCGTGGGGGAAGATAGAATGGGTGTTCCTTGAGGTTGCTTGACTTCTTTGCGAAAACCCTCTTCTTTCACGAGTTTCTGCAAACAGGGGGAAGAAATGAGACGGTCAGTGGTTCAAACGTCTTACTTTGGTGTAATCGTCTCAACTTTCACGGGTTGTTTTGTGTGAAGTTACCTACATATGATGTTTTAACCGCATTATGATGCCTCATACACGGTCATATTATCGAGTATTCGTGTAAACACAGGTGATTATTATTCCGATAGACCGCAACAATCACGGGGAAGAAGTAATATTTCATCTTTCGTGAATTCTTTGGTATGAAGCATCTACATACGTGAGAAGATCTTGTTGATTTCTTGCATGTTACCCCCGAACGGAGCTTCCGTATTGAGCATAACCGTTATTAGTGACTAGTCAGATTTGCTTGGTGTGGTTTATTGTGTCGTCTACAAATTCCACTGCGTACTCAAAACTTCAAAAGTTAGAAGACTTGTTTACTACATCAAAGTGTCGAATCTGCTGAAGACGGTTGTCAGTTTGGGGGGAAGCCGATTCAGAAACTTCGCCAAAAAGAAGTGTACGAAGAAGCCGCTAAAGACATGCAGCATGAATTGGGGGGAAGTTAATCCATTTCATGCATATTACATCATTTGCCTACAAGTGAAGAAAAAGTTCTCAAGTCGAGGTACAAGATGAAGACAAAGAGCGTCAACTGCAGTCATCCTCAGCACTTGAAGAGCCGATGATAACCTTTCTTTATTTGTATTTGTACTTGTAGGAAATGTTGTAAGTAATCCCGTATGTCGCCCCATTGGGGGAAGATTGTTAGGACCTAAGTTTATGGTCCTAACACGTAAATGGAACAACATTTACGGGATTACATTAGTTATCCTATTTAGCCAAAACACAAGGACTTGTTACGTAATATTCCAATAGTTGTTATGTGTTAGGCTATATTAGCCCTCCTAGACTTCACTAGGAGGGTGAGACTTTGTGTATCTTTATCATTTCCCTTTCATTGAATAAAACACCTAGTTTTCCTTCTCTCTCTCTACTTTCTCTCACTAACCATGGAGGTCATCTTCTTCCATTTTACCCGACCTCCCGAATCCATAAATCAACAATAAAACTACGATCCAACAAGTGGTATCATTGATATAGTGTGTTCGGGCGTCAAGAAGATAATTGACACTACAACCTTATGCTTCTAACATCCGGAACCCAATTACACTTGGGGATCCATGTTCTCTGTTTTGTCTCTTCTTTCTTTCTTTGCAGATTCAACAGAAACAATGGCTTTCGTATACTTCAGTAAGAAACCCGAACTTAAATGATGGCTTCGGAACAACTCAGTTTCGGACCCGAGCTTAATGTTATGGCTTCTGAGTACAACAGCTTAGGACCCGCAACCAACCGTCTAAAGTTCCCAGATCCTTCAGCTGAACTGTTATCACTCACCCGTCAACAATTTGGAAACTTTGTTTGCTCCTCTGTTCACCGAGAATATCGAATAATGTGCTCCAGATGTATCTACTGTTTCCGCTGCACAACCTAATACTATTCCAATTGAAAATACACCTGAATCTACAACAACGACCGTTGCTGCAGATGCACCTCCAATCGATTCTCCAACAACAGAAGAACAAACTGCTTCCAACAACAATGATACAGTTGTTGATCAACAAAATCAAGAAGTACCCGCACTTGCAGATTATGATGGAAATGCTTTCGACAAACCATTTGCACCGGCTCCAACCGTTCCTGATATAGCAGAGTCGTCTTCTCGCAATTTGGATCCGTCTAATATGCATACGTTCTACCAACATCACCCTTCGACACATCATTGGACTTTAATGGATTTGGTAAAACAAGCTGGACACTGAAGGCACAATATCCCGTTACAGATCTCGTTTGGTAGCAAAAGGATACGGTCAAAGAAGCAGGATTATACATCACTGTCATCAACAAAAGCTGAATACGTAGCTATGTCTGCCTGCTCCAATCATATGAATGCGATCTCAGCTCATGGATTATGGTTATATCTTTTGACAATATCCCGATGTACTGTGACTCCAAGAGTGCCATTGCCATCTCCTGCATTACGGTTCAACATTCAAAATCCAAGCATGTTGCTCTCTGATATCATTTCATCAAGGAGCATGTCGAAAAGGGTACGATTGAACTATACTGTGTGGATACTCAAAAAATCATCTTTCAAAGTGTGCAAACATCAAATCTTCAAAACATGTTCCTCATATATATAACTTTTTCAAAATTCAATCAATGGAACATATTTTGAGGGGGAGAAAATTTTTCACAAAATCATGAAGTTTGCACAACTTATCATAATTCTTCAAGAAAAATTGTTTCGTCATCATTCAGATTAAAAACTCATTTTCAAAAGTTCTATGATCTCTCGAATTATGTGCAAAAAGTTTTCCCAAAGTAAATGCTAATTCGAGGGGGAGAAAAGAAATTTTTCTGCAGTGATCCCAACATTAACCATGTTTAGACTTCAAAAGGAAAAGCTTAATCTTTAATGAGTAAAGTTCACAAAAAGTCTTAAACTTAGGTAAAAGGTCATTGCATGGAAAATAAAACGGGCTCTAATCAATGTTTCCACAAATGTTCTCAAAAGTTTCACGCATAATTAAATACCTCAACGAATCAGACTAACGATTTTTTTCTCTTCGATCTTTTTCCACAATTGTGTGTTCATTATTTCTTCATGGTTGTTGTCTAATTGTTCCCTAAATGTTTCAAATGTTTTCAACGGTCAAAAGGGCATAATCAGAAACTAGGGTCTATGTAATTATCGATCGGGGCATTTTGTTATGTGTTTAGTCTAATTAATTATTTCATATAGCTTTAAAGGACACTAAAGAATGCTCGATTGGTGTGTTTGCTCGATTAGCAACAACATAGGTTTGAAATCATGTGATTTAGGGCTTAAGATGTTGATGTCTTTGCTGCTACTACTAGGGCGTTTGATTGTTCAATATTCTTGCATCATGATGCTAACATGTGTGCATAAGTCTCATATCATAACCCCAAACCATGATAATAATTGGAGAATTTCGAGTGAGAGAATGAATTAATCTGTGATCTTGTGTGATAATTTGAGGATACTGAGCACCTAGGAAGATTTAGAATGAGTTTTTGATTCATCTGTATACTTGTTTGTGCCTGATACATTTCTCTATGTGCAAGTACATGTCATCCCATTAAAAGTCAAAATTTCAGCAATTGTCAAAATGTTTCTTATGGAACATATTTTGAGGTTAAAGGGCTCAATGTGTTAAAAGGCTAAACATGGAAATGGATTCAACTGATGAGAAACAAGTTTTTCAAATTCTACATTTTCGCTTTACACCGGTAAAGCAAGTGTGGAAACCAAAGCAAAGTCATTCAAAACCTTTCAAATTTTCAATATCTGGAATGCTTTGGTTGCAATCAAAGAATGACTCTGAACATCCCAAATACCGGAAGGCTTCCATTCATCACAAATCTTCAAAATGAACCCATGAGGTTCAACTCTAGATGGAAATCTTCTTCTTCAGATTTTAAATCTCAAAAGAGAGACACCAAGTTTCTCAAATAACTTTCAACAGAAAAAGAGTTTTAAATTTCCATTGATTCAACGAGTGGTATTTCAAAATGAAACAATGTTTTTTAGTCATCGTTGGAACTCAACTTCTTTTAATCGGATTAACACAACCTACAAATGGATTTCAAAATTTTGGTAAACCCATTAGCGTCGTGCTTGAATGGGTTCCCGAGGTTGTTGTCTAATCTGTATTCAAGCATTCTTTGTTGCATAATACTTGATTGTGTTTTCTAAAACCTTGAGCAGAATCATCCCGAGAATTTTCAAAAAGTATTTTTAAATACGATTCAAAATTCTGCCCAAGAAGACTATCTCTCGAATAAACTTCATTATTTGAGGGGGAGTATTTTGATTAAAAGAAAACAAAATTTTCTATTAAAACTAAGGCTTGTGCACACATAACAGTGTACAACCCGCACTTTGTATTTAAAGGACCCTGTGGTACGCTTCAGTGCCACAATCCTAATATAAGGAGCGAAAGCTTCTTACTTTTGAGTAGAATTAATCAAACCTTTCAGTATTTTCTCAATTCTGCTCAAAAGACAAGTATTACACCTCAATAAGTAATCACTTGTTGAGGGGGAGTACTTGATTTCAAACATGGTTCTAAATCTTAAAGTCTTGTTGATTTCTCCTCATAAGACTCAAAAAGGCATATTTTAACCAAAACGTTTACAAAAACAACATTTGATATGCTATTTTTGAGGGGGAGAAGAAGAAAAGTGATTAAAATATGATGTGAAAAGTCTTATCTTGTGCGAGCTCGACTCAGAATTGACCCACGAATTGACGAAATAAAAAAGTTAGTATTCGAAAGGATTTATCCGAGTAGAAAGTACCGTTTCGAGAAACTCTTTCTAGATGTTTACTTTGACGGGTCTAACTTCCTTTTAGGAATGTTAACAACTTCAAGTTAGTTATTAGGGCTAGTTATCACCTAAAAACTGATAATGCATCCCTTTAACTAAGCAACGTAAACGTGTCCCTCGGGTATATGTCTATTAAGAGTGGATCAATTCAAAAAGTGCCAACTCCTCCCGCATATGCAAATTTCTTAAAACATTCATAAGCATATGTGGAGGGGGAGTCTCTTATAAGAAATCCAAAACCTCAATGTGTTAACAAAAAGTCTTATACTCATAAACACTTTGAGAGATTTTCAATGATTTGGTTTAAAGGCATCAATAGGATAGTCATGGAGTTACAAGGTGACTAAGGATAGGAAAAACCGTCCTATGATCCGCCTAAACCAGAGGGATCTGCCCAAGGACATCACCAATAGTTAGAAATTAGAAGTCCTTAGGTATGATTTAACAAAAGGAGAAAGAAGGGGTTGAAGAATTAAAAAGAAAATGAATGAAAAGGGTGAAAAGAAATAGCCCTCCATTTTATCAACCATAGGTCAGACACCGGGTTCAATTCATATGCTACTGGTCGTTGCTAAGGCGACACCGGTATTGAAGATAAAAGACGTCATGGACCCAGTGACGCAATGCACCTAAACCTTCTTAGCCACTCAGGCATCTCTCAAAAGATGTTTGTTTCATTCTCACGGGGAACCAGTGTAATCTATCGATCGTCTATTAGAGATGGTTGATATTGAAACAGGAGGCCCTCTGCTCCATGCCTCCGCATAGGAAACCAAATGTGCACTTATCGAGTCTAGAGCCACGAGATAACATAAAAGATCTCTTAGGAACACAAAAATCTTCTACACTAAGTGTCTTGCATCATTGGACACTAAGTGTAAATTATCGAGTCCTTCGCAGATCTTAGCAATATGCCTTGAACGTTTATGAGGGATTTACTTATGTACTTCTCGAATGATTGAACGGAAATCCTGCCAGGGTTAACATCAAACAGCCCTGACAGCAGGTCACTTCGGTGATTCCTTGTGGATTACGCTTAGTGTGTTCGATGGTTTCAAACAGTCTAGAGTCGTGGGGTGATCTCCAGTGACTCACCTAATCGTGGGTGTGCGTATGCATGTCTGTGTAAGCCCTCTAGGGGGTATCCGATTAGGAACGGCCTTGGTAAGGATTAGAAAGAGTCTTCACACTATGCTGTTGACAAATTCTAATTCCGAACCTGTAAGTACCGGATGTATTATTGCTAACTGTTTCACTGCAGGTACAACCACCATCCTGAACACCAGCTTCCACATGCTCATACTTACATCTCAACAAACATCAAAGCTCTGTTGAAAGATCGAAGCAACACAAACGTCAAAGATACATTTCATGCCAAGAGAATCTACAAAGTGATAAAGACAAACGATCCAAAGCAAAACACCGTCTAAAGAAGGATTCTACGTCAACATAAAGAATCTTCACATATGAAAAGAGAGCTTCACAAATATGAAAGTTTCAAACGTCAAAGGTGTATGAGCATGTCGGAATGATGCAGATCCACTGGAGTCTAAGAGAGTGACGAATGGCAGAGTACCACATCATGTGATCACTATCTCATCAGCAANCATTTCATGCCAAGAGAATCTACAAAGTGATAAAGACAAACGATCCAAAGCAAAACACCGTCTAAAGAAGGATTCTACGTCAACATAAAGAATCTTCACATATGAAAAGAGAGCTTCACAAATATGAAAGTTTCAAACGTCAAAGGTGTATGAGCATGTCGGAATGATGCAGATCCACTGGAGTCTAAGAGAGTGACGAATGGCAGAGTACCACATCATGTGATCACTATCTCATCAGCAACAAAGATCAAAGAACACTCACTCTATCTGGGGGAGATTGTTAAGAACTAAGAACGATGAATCACCTCTACTTATCATTTTTTGAAGACGTCTAAAGCTATGAAAACCACACTTAAAGTCCAAAGACAAAGACGTCAAGCAACCTCAAATGACCGTGACTAACATCACTTCTTCACAACCGATCCTTAGGGGGAGATTGTTAGAACCTAAGTTTGTCAACGTTTAGTCAAGTCTCGGTTATCTCAGTCATTGTAATAGGTTGCTATATTTACTTAAGTTATTTATGTTTAAGTGTAAGTCCATTACATGTCCAATGGGCCACAAGCCCATACGTTTTAGATAAGGGAAGAGTAGGGAGCGTTGCCCTAGCTCTTCACCTATAAATAGGACATCATGTATCATCTTACACTTGTTGGTTATTTCATTTTCATAAGGAAACTCTTGCACTTTTATTCTTCATATTTGATCTAATCAACCAAACTCTATTTCTCATCTTATTTCTATCAAATCAACACTTGTGTTTACAATATGGTGACCTAACAGTGCCCCTCCGATCCAACATTGGCATCAATTAGGTCGCATGCGCGAGCAACAGGATAAGCATCCTCCCAATTGAATCACGTATAAATCCACAACACTTGGCATCAAATGGGTCCCCAAATGAATCACGTATAATCTCACAATCACATCATCACCGCATACTTTTACACATAGCATACACATGATAACATCATAAGTCCAAGCTTTCAAACACACATAATCACAGTAACTCAAAACATTTAAGACAAGCATCATTCCCATCCCAAGTTTAAAACAAAGTAAAAATATGGGACTATGAACTCACCTTAACTCTGCAGCTTCCAACAAATAACAATCATAAATCGATACAACACAAATAAGCTCACATTACACATGGTCAAGCTAAAAGCTATAACCCATGCAATACTCATATGATGGATTTCTAAGGTTCATATGACCCACCATGGATCTCCTAGACTTCATACTAAACACCATCAACCATTAATGCTCAATAAATCCCTTGCACTTATAATCTCAGAAAACGCAGAATTTTGGGATACATTCACCCACATAAAATAATAACCATTTAAGCTTAATAACTCACACCAAAAATTCACCATGGTCTCTCATAAGCATAAAAGCTAATCCCAGAAGGCCATGGTCTAATAATGTTAGGAATACGATTTTGCATAAGAAAGATTCGGTCACCCCAGATACGATTAAGCATTGGTCAGCTCGTAGTATTTATAATAGTTAGTAATATGTAGATTAGAAGCAGTTAGTAATCGTGGAAGAAGGACGGGTCTTTAACCACTGTATACCTGATCCACAGCCCAAGTGGCAAAAACTCATGTACATATAAAAGCCCTCTCCATCCTTGGAGAGGGTAAGCCTTCTCATAATCTATTTTCTTTTTTTTGGTTTTCTCTCAAGGCTTCACCTTCTTTCTCTCTCTAACTTTCTCTCTCTAAATTCTTCTTTTCTTTCTTACATGTAAACGAACCAAACCACAAGATCTATACGTGTTTGTGAGCTTATTTAGTATTCAACATTGGTATCCAAGAGCATGTTAGCGATCCTAGGTTGTAGAATGCTGGTGTGTTGTTTGTTTCTATTAGTTTAGTTTAGGGTGTTTTTACTTATTTGATCTGTTCGTGTGATCTTGTGTTCTTTCTTGTACTATCTTGGATTAGAGGGGTTAGATTAATCTAAGTCTAGTCAGTTGGTTGGGCTAGATCTAGAGTTGTGAAGTGTACGAGTAGTTTTTGGAAATCGCTTTTCTGGAAGCGCGGTTTTCTCCCTCGTTAAGGTGTTTTCTGTACACCCCCAGAGAATCGGCGTTTCCAGCGAACATCATGTCACTGGGGTGCTACTCAATTGAGTATCCTAAACACAAAAGTATAAGACCAGTTTATACGTCAATTGGGTTAAAAAAAGATTTCATAAATCAGAGTATTTTATTTACAACATTCAGCAAATAGTGCGGAGTAAGGCCCATAAAGATGTTTGATTTAGTCTCCAAACTATATCAGGAGTCTCTATGACCATCGCCATGCGTTTGCCAAGCGGCCTCCAAGCGTAAGTTGTCACCTGCTAATAACCTGAAATACATCGCTAAAATGTTCCAACCAAAGGTTGCCGTGCGTTCATAGAGTTTAATACGAAACAACTTGATTGAAAAAGTTTCGAGTTTGTTTGAGTAATTCAATAAGTAAGGATAAACGTGGTACGTTGTTATACGCCCATAGTTGTGCTTGAAATCGTAGTGTTTGATAAAACCATCCGAAACAAGTCAAGTAGCTAGTGAAAGCATAGCAATCGTAGTGAAGGATACCTTGCCCTAAGTATACAGCTTGCATATCCCTCATATCATGAACCGTTATAATCATATGAGTAGTGAAAAACGACATATAAGTAAACCGCACTCCCCATCTCGGAAGCCACAGCACCCATCTTCGAAGTTAGGCCTGTGATGGTACACCGAATGCACTCGATACTTCGACGAAGTGTAGGACTTGGAGCACATTCCTGCTATCTGAGGCACCCTATTCGTGGCATCATATTTTCTATGAGTAGGCCGGCAACGCCCATAGAGATTCATCATGATGCATTATGGTAGCATCAATCTGTTACGTTTGGGTGTCATGAGGCTTAGGGCAATATCTACACTCACGAATGCTATTAGTTCTCACTACTACTTGATTTGTTCGATTCATTTCATAACAACACTCAACGCGATTATCAACAACTATGGGCGTACTACCAACGTACGGCCGCACGAGCTTTATCTTACTTATTGAAATTATCAAAACAAACTCGAACTTTTTCAATCAATTGTTTTATATAAACTCTATGAACTCACCAACCTTCTGTGTTGACACTTTTTAGCATGTATTGTCAGGTTTATTAAGGTGACGAACTTACTCTTGGAGGCGCTTGGAAACGGGCAATGGCATGGTCTGAGAAGACTCTGATATATTTGGAGCCAAATCAAATATCTTTATGGCCTTACTCCGCACTAGATTTCTGAATGTTGAAATAAATACTCCTGATTTATGAATCTTTTTTTGAAACAATGCGTTAAACTGGTTTTACTTTGTGTTTAGTACGCATTGTAAGCACGACGTGACATGTATGCTCCGGCTGGACGCCGATTTTGGGGTGTTTAAGATTGGTGATCAGAGCCTTGTTATAGAGAAGCTGGTATTTTGAAACCTTGCTATACTTTTTACAAAACTTTAACCCTATGACGACACGTGCCTGAGCTGCCAAACCTGATGCACGTCGGCTGGTAATGTGTTTAGCTGATATACTTGATGAGATGTTGTCTTACTATTAATCGATTTATAACCACATTTGTTTTCACTATTTACTATAAGTATTTTTCTATATACTTATGCTTACGTATCATACCTATCACAACATTATGTCTTTTCCTTACGTAATCTCACCATTCGACCTTGAGTTTGAACATTTGTCTTACCCTTTCAAAACATCTTTTAAAGGGCATGTTACTAGTATAACTGAACTGAGTGTTTTAAAGTTCATTGAACCTCGGGTGAATATAGATTGATCACCTATATTCAACCAGGGACAGTGGGACATAGTCTGATCACCTATGTCCGACTCAGAGGTGAACCTTGCGACACTAGGAGAAGTTATAATGTGATTATGTCCGGTTGATCTTCTATTTGATTTCTGAGAACGGTAAATATTTTTCCTATGTTCACGAGCATTGTATATCATAAAGGTTTCCTTCGACTCACAACACACTGGCCTCACAATATTTTCTCACTGCAACACTTTACCTTTTAATCGGAACACTTTACTCATTGTGATGCTATGCTCTCAAAACGTACTATTCTATACTATATTACTTTACGCCCTCGTACCTACACTTTACCAACACTAAGCATGGAGATTTGCTTAACAGATGATGCATAACTATTTAAACATTACTTAACATATATTAATAATTACTATTACGAGTTATGTTACAGTACTCCATCTCAAACCCTACACTCAACCAATGTTGTACTTTCCGCGTAAGTACTAAGTACACTACTGAGACAGCCAACTGATTGTTGGTAGCAATCAATACCCTCCTTTAGGGTCATACTCTGAACTTGCCAAACTCCCTATTCAGTAGAGATGTTATGCCCAACAGAAACCTTAAGTCCTTAAGGAGCAACCTGAACCACTAGCTTCAGAACATCCTTCACTCATTCCTTGGGAATACCGGTTATCTACCTTTCTACCATCTTATAAAATAATACAATGTGCCACCAGTAACTTACAAGCTATTTTCAGCTATCCTACAACACTCTATGAAATGTTTTTACTACTATATTTTAAATTAAAATTTCAGCCTTATGGTTCTTTTATAAACAATGAATCTCTTTTCCAAATGTTTTATAGGCTATTTTACAATTCATTTCACAAGTTACTATAAACCGACTTGTTGTATCACAAACTATACTACAATTTTTCTATTATCTTGCAAATAATAGATTGTTTACCTATTACTCTATAAATTGTTTTTACAAACTATCTTATGAAATATTTTTACAAATCAACTTATGGACCATTTACTTCTATGAAAAGTGTTTTTATGCTATTACCTCACGAACAGAGTAACCAACATTTTCTTTGGAGATAAACTAAACGCTAGCAGGGAATCACGTACCTCTGTCAGAAACTATAGATAACGACCCACCAAGTCTTGACGCTGTTTCACCTCAAAACAAGTTACCCACCCGCCCCTTACGATTAGACTCCCTTACCGATACACAACTCTCACTTGTAACCAAGGAAAACACCCACAACATAATATTCGATTGATTCGTTCATTTCAGACCACTAGCGCGACAATATAAGCCATGATACACCCCTATACTACCCAAATGAATTAAGTACCCCAACTATAAAATTTACCCAATAGTTAGCCACCAAATATTACCAAGCACTGGAAACTAGATCTTGTCCTCAAACCTTTAGAAAAGCCATACTCATCTATACCCTCATCTTTGATAATTGCACTTTCAAAAATCTTTCTTTAAAAACGCGTTCATACCGACTTCAAAAATATTCCTTTTCCAAAATACTCATTTTGTAGGGTTAAAAATTTTCTGGTCAAAACTATATCAAAACTTTTGCGACTAAGTGTAAATTTTTGTGAAGTTACTTTTATTTACACCATGCTTAAAAAAAAACCCACACTACTAAATTATATATCTAATCTAGTCCAACCTTATCAAATTTTTGTATGTTAAGGAACGAATAAACATTAATTTTCGTAAAATTGTCTTATTTACATTTAAAAATTTGTTTTACTAAGCTTTAAATTCTTTCGGGTCGCACTAATTCACACGACTAACCCAAACAATAAATTTGTGTCTTTTGGATTATTGATTTCATCAAATTCGTGCCAATTATCCCCATCTATTCGATAAGTCAACCTCAAGCACTACCACAACTCTGGATTCGGGACGAATCCAGTCTAACGGGTAGGTACTGTAATACCCCGTAATTTACCTAGTCATAAACTAACGTTAAACACGAAGTAATTCCATATGAGCGTTTAATAACCACTTTTAAGGGTTACATTTTTTTCTATCATTTAAATAACACAATTATGAAATATGTTCGTGGCATATCTCATATCTCACTTCGAACGGACTCACGCGCATACCGTCACCGCACGCGTACCGACACCACATTAGTAATGGTCTAATTTTATAACTCATTCCGGAGTCGATAATTTTGTTTTGATACCATTTTAAAAAAACGTTTCAAGAAATATATCTGTCGCAGTCACTAAACCGAGGTACCGTGATACACCGTATATATTGTTTTTGTGTTTTTTTTTTCCGTAGCCGCCTATATCATGCATGTGTCTGCCTTTATCTCTTTTCTAAATGTGTTTGCCTTTTTCTCTTTTCGGAATGTCAAATGTTTACTTTTTCTTCTTCCAACATCAAAGTTACAAAAAAAAATATAGATAATGAAAGATTGAAAGAGATTTTGGCTAAAAACCATCTATGCTCAAAACTGTCATCTCAAAAGCTAGTCAAAAATTTTCTTCTTTATTCTTGTTATCACTTTTAGCCGCCCATTTACCCATGAACATGGTTCATTCTTTCTTTCTCTTCTTCCAAAGAAGCATCACGAGATCCCCTAAGGATTATCAAAGGAAAAGGATTGATGCTTAAATAATCCCCATCACAAGAAAGCACTCAAGAAAGCATGGTCAATACATTCCTTCTTTCCCCTCTATTTATTGCTTTCGAGACCAGGGAGATCCACACACCAATCTCTTTTGCAATCTAGCACAAGTAACATCTCTCAAGGGTTTGATTTGCCGCTTACATGTTGGGTTCTTCTCAGTTTTGTTTGGTCAAATCGTATTCGGGTTTATCTCCTTGGTCTCCCTTCAATCCAACCTCACTACACCCCTAGTAAGGATCTTCTTGATTTCTTCATATCTTGTAATTATTGATATTACTTTGTTACTAAACTCGTTGATTTAATTAATTTTACAAATTGTAAAGTTGTTTTTGAATATGTATGATTTTGTTATTATTGATCTTGTGTGGCAAACAATAAACAAACTAAACTAGATTGGCTTATGTTGGAAGTGCTCATTCTAATTTACTTATTTTGTTGGTTTTGATAAGTTGATGATAGTCCTAATTTTTCTTTTCTCTTTTACTTGCTGTCGAGAAACCCAACCCAAACAGTGGGTAACTTCGTTGGTGTATTGATTTTGATGTTGATAGCTAAAAGGGTTAAATGGATTGCGTGTAAAATTGTTTTGTCGTTAACTCTCTTGTGTTGTCGACCCACTGTTCCAACAGTGGGTGCCTTTTTGGTTTGCCATTTCACCTCCAACAAGCATTTTGCAATCTTAAAGAATAAGTAAACTAATATGTATTGAGTCTCTTTACTTTTTGACATTGGAGTAGTGTGTCCCGAAGTCGAGGTTGACTACTCGAGCTCAAAATTTGAACGTTTGGGTGTTTTCTACTCTTACCAAAATCTCACCAACTGTTATAATTTTTTTTTACTTTGAGTGGACTTGAAATTTGGTCTGTTGACCACACGGCGAAAATTATCTCAACAGCTGCTAATGCTGAAATGGGTTAAGAGTTGGGTTAGTTTCGTGTTAGGCTAGTCATGTTGTCAAATTCATTTTGGGCCTCGGCCCACTCCATATAGGGGTGCGTATCTTTTGGCTATACCAAAAGTTGTATATGTTCTTTTACGAGACAATGTTTAATCGAAAACTAACCTTATGATCCTCATTCGTATCTTCGTACTCGACTTATTTTGCAACACATTCCCGACTCATTTTATTTCACTCAACCACGAATTCGCGACATAATTTATAATGAGTTTCAAAACCTACTTTATAATCAAAACTATATATATATATTTTATAAACCAACAATGAGGAATTTTATTCATGACTTACACTTATCAATCCATTTAAAAATGAAAGTGTTAAATAATTGTTTGTAATTATTTTATGTACCTCGTCTTTCTGTTACTGTCGAACCAAAGACTTATTCGTTGTTGATACTTTTTAATATTTGTACATGTATACTTGTCCACTTTGTCCAAGAGCCAATACTTACAAACACCTAGAAAACTGTTTTCAAACTTAAATGCTGCCACACAAGCAACAATAACACAAATGCTTTAAAACTTTAAACTTATTTAAACTCATCGAGTCTTAAACCTGAAACCATAAACTAAGACTTGCCATACTAATCTAGGTCGCGTGTCGGTGCCGCACACTATCACTACTTGACTTTTATTATCTGACTACTCTTGCTGAGGTGAGTTCATGACCCCTACTTTTACTTGTTTTATAACTGTTTTAGGGGGGAATACATGCTCGTTTTAAATCAAACTCTATGCTTGTTTATGATTGAACACATTTCTTGTTCCTACTTGAAAGCATGATTTATTGACTTATTGCACATTGAATTACCTTATTTTGGACACAAGCGTTTAAATCATATATGTGAGTCATAGCCCCTCTTTTATCTATTTTCAACCTTTTGGGGAGATTAGCATGCTCGTTTACTTATATCGTTTACCTCACACTATCTTAAACTCTTTACTCGATTGATGAGTATACTTTAAATCTTTTATTGCAACATATTACATGTTTCAAACCTGAACACAAGTATTTTTCTGTATGCTATCCTGATTGATATTGCCCTAAGTTACCAGTTGCCATATATCCCTCATATCATGAACCTTTAATCACTATGAGTATGTGAACGAAGAATATAGTGAATAGATCTATTGGAACCGGACGCCCCATTTGAAGTTAGCCTGTGATGGTAACCGAATGCACTATATTCGAAGCAAGTAGTAGGAACTGGCAAATTTCCTGCGCTAAACTCGAGGGCCCCCTATTACTGCATCATATTTTTATGAGTAGGGACGCCATAAGATTCATATGGATCTTATTGTAAGCATACTCTGTTAACGTTTGGGTTCATGAGGCTTAGGGCAATATCGTACACTACGAATGCTATTGTTTCACTACTACTTGACTTGTTTCGGATGTTTTATAGCCAAACACTACGGATTTATGCAACAACTATGGGCCCGTATAATCAACGTAAGGGCCCACGCTTTATCTTACTTATTGAAATTAATCAAACAAATCGAAACTTTTTCAAGTCAATTGTTTTATATAAACTCTATGAACTCACCAACCTTTGTGTTGACACTTTTTAGCATGTATTTCAGGTTCTTAAGGTGATAACTTACTCTTGGAGGCGCTTGGCAAACGGCATGGCATGGTCATAGAAGACTCTGATAATATTTGGGGACCAAATCAAATATCTTATGGGCCTTACTTCCGCACTATTTCTGAATGTTGTAAATAAAATACTCTGATTTATGAAATCTTTTTTTGAAACAATTGACGTATAAACTGGTCTTTATACTTTGTGTTTAGATACCAATTGAGTAGCACCCCAGTGACATGTATGCTTCCGCTGGACCCGATTTTGAGGGTGTTACATCTTCTCAGCGGTTAGTTTGGGTTTTAGCGGTTTGTGTCCAGCGGTTAGTACATCTGGTCAGCGAACATAACGCTGTACTTTGTACTGTTTCAGCGGTTACCTTCCAGCGGTTTACCCTTCAGCGGTTATTCTATCAGCAGTTTCTTTCTGCAGTGGTTACTTTCGTCAGTGGTTAATAGATAGCGTTTACTTAACCAGTGGTTAACTTTGTTTAGCGGTTAACTTAACAGCGGTTACTCTGTCAAGTGGTTATCATTGCCAGCGGTTTAATCCATAGCGGTTAATTGTCAGCGGTTAGTTATCTTAGTGGTTTTCCAAGTTGACTTTAGTAAAATCCTGGGAAAGAATCGATTTCTCGGTTTAAGTCACGTGTGTTGTAAAATCCCGTTTAAGATATAGTCATCATGATCACAGTTACATCAATTGATGATATCCAAGCTGCTGGGTCCGACACTCGACCTCCTATGCTCGACAGGACCGACTATGAGTCATGGTCACAAAGAATTCGTTTGTATTGTCAAGGCAAAGAAAATGGGGAGAACATTCTGAGATCAATTGATGAAGGGCCGTTTCAAATGGGTACTACCAGAGATGTTATCTCCACTNAATTTGTACCATTTTCTCTATTGTTTTTTTTATCTTCTATACTACTATATAATGGATTTAGGACTTTCTATAAGAGGAAGTTTTAAAAAAATAAGCCTACACACTTACTATTAAAAGATAGTTAATAGCTTGCATACACATAATTAAAAGTTGATTAATTGTCTTAAATTGTTTGAACTTGTAACAACAAACCATTTCAAAAACATGTAACAACCCACTTTATAATGGGTATTTATGTGGAGCTTTAGAAGTTGTAAACGTATTTGTGATTTTAAAGTCAAAGTACTAACTTTCTTTTTAATAAGTACATTATTGTCAAAAAAAGGTCTACCCAAAATCGAATAATATTGTGCATTGACACGGAAATACTTGATAGAAAAATATGTTCGATGTTTTGGTATATGTGAGCTTGGGTTGAATTGGACACGACTTGACCCGACCCGTTAAATATTTGAGTTGTTGAATTTTTGCTAAAGACGGGAACCACTTTGGATTTACGGCTGAAATACTGTACCATCTTAAACAAAAGTACTTTGAAAAAGATTATCGCCGGAAAATATAAACACACGGGTACCCGCCACTGCAACGCGCGGGTACCCGACTAGTTTTATAAAAGTATATTCATATAAATGAGAATTGATTTACTCTTATTTTTTATTTGCACATTTAAATATAAAAATTGATAAAACGATCATATAATAAATACATGACTGGTAAAAGCGTAGATTAAAAATGTGCAAATAGTGCTTTTTTAAATTCTCTGTTTTATACCTTCACAAATAAACATGTTATGGCATGTTATTTTATAGATTATTTTAGTAAAACTTTTGTTATTCTAGCATTTCTCATGAATTTAGGACTTTTTATAAGAGGAAGTCTTAAAAAAAATAAGTCTACACACTTACTATTAAAAGATTGTCAATAACTTGCATACACATAATTAAAAGTTGATTAATTGTCTTAAATTGTTTGAACTTGTAACAACAAATCATTTCAAAAACATCTAACAGTCCACTTTACAATAGGGATTTATGTGGAGCTTTAGAAGTTGTAAACGTATTTGTGATTTTAAAGTCAAAGTACTAACTTTCTTTTTAATAAGTACATTTTTGTTCAAAAAAGGTCTACCAAAAGTTGAATAATATTGTGCATTGATACGGAACCACTTGATAGAAAAATATGTTCGATGTTTTGGTATAAGTGAGCTTGGGTTAATTGGACACGACTTGACCCGACCCGTTAAATATTTGATTTGTTGAATTTTTGCTAAAGACGGGAACCACTTTTGATTTACGGCTGAAATACTGTACTATCCTAAAAAAGTACTTTGAAAAAGATTATCGCCGGAAAATATAATCACACGGGTACCCGACTAGTTTTATAAAATTATATTCATATAATTTGTACCATTTTCTCTATTGTTTTTTTAAATGAGAATGGATTTACTCTCATTTTTTATTTGCACATTTAAATATACAAATTGATAAAACGATTATATAATAAATATGTAACTGGTAAATGGGCATATTAAAATGTGCAAATAATGCTTTTTTAAATTCTCTGTTTTGTACCTTCACAAATAAACATGTCATGTCTTGTTATTGTATAGATTATTTTAGTAAAATTTTGTTTTTGTTTTTTTTTAACAACAAGAAAGTAAAACTTTTGTTATTATAGCATTTCTCATGAATTTTGGACTTTTTATAAGAGGAAGTTTTTAAAAAAATAAGTCTTACACACTTACTATTAAAAGATAGTCAATAGCTTGTATACACATAATTAAAAGTTGATTAATTGTCTTAAATTGTTTGAACTTGTAACAGCAAACCATTTCAAAAACATGTAACAACCTACTTTATAATGGGTATTTTGTGGAGCTTTAGAAGTTGTAAACGTATTTGTGATTTTAAAGTCAAAGTACTAACTTTTTTTTAATAAGTACATTATTGTAAAAAAAAGTTCTACCAAAAGTCGAATAATATTTTGCATTGATATGGAAAATACATACAAAAATATGTTCGCTGTTTTTGTATAAGTGAGCTTGGGTTGAATTGGACACGACTTGACCCGACCCGTTAAATATTTGAGTTGTTGAATTTTTGCTAAAGACGGGAACCACTTTGGATTTACGGCTGAAATACTGTACCATCGTAAACAAAAGTACTTTTTTTTACCTGGGTTCTGACTCGACATTGCGAGCCGACTAATCACAGGGCGACTACCCTTTTTTGGATAGCCAAATATACAAATTGATAAAACGATCATATAATAAATATATAACTGGTAAATGCACAGATTAAAATGTACAAATAAACATGTTATGTCGTGTTATTGTATAGATTATTTTAGTAAAACTTTTGTTATTCTAGCATTTCTCATGAATTATTGTAATTTTTTATCTTTTTTTTAGTGCATGAGGGATGCGAGGCTTTGACTCATGTATACGTGATTTAATAAAGTTGTTTCTCTGACTTTTGTCAAATCATTTTTCTTATCACCTTTAAATATTTTTTAAAAGGTTTAATTCTTACAAGTCTAATGGTCCGTTTGGTTTGTAGACGGGTTTAGGATTTGAATTTGGATTTGGATTAAAATTTGGTTTAGGATTAGGATTTGAATTTGATTGGGAGAGAGAAAATAATATTAAAAGATATATTAAATATTAAAATATAAATTAAAATTATATTTATTAATAATAAAAGGATAATAAAAAATAAATGTGTGGTAAAAAAATCATGTGGCCCCATATATGTCATAAAACCCCTCCACTACCTCTACTTTTCTCCATCCCCTAATATTTACACTACCATCCTAAACCCAACTTCTAAAAAACCAACCAAACGATTATTTTTAGGTTTATAATCCTAAACCCATCATAAACCCAAAAACCAAACGGGCCCTAAGAACTTCGGGACATCTTGGCCATTGAGTAAATATATAGTTTATGAGAGTTCGGAAATGAGCACGAAAATACTGGTTATACTGTACACATTACGTAAAAATATTATATTTCCTCCCAATAGCTTGAAAAAAGATCTCTCTTTGTTAATATGTAAAAATAAGTTTTGCAAATTATCAATGTTGCAAAAATCGTGAATCGGTACTGAGGCGGTCCATGGCCGATTAGCGATTTTTAACCGATTAATCGGCCGATTTCCTTGTATCGGCCGATTAATCGGCCGATTACCTTGTAAATCTCTCCAAGTTCCAGGGCCATTTAGCGATTAATCGCCGATTAATCGGCCGAGTTGGCCGATTTTTGCAACACTGCAAATTATATAATTACTTATAGCGTATAGTAGCTCAAGCCCACTAATTACACGTTCAAATTATCAAGCCCATTAACCAAGGCCTATCAACAAACACTTGATAAAGGTCCAGCTTAAATTCCAGGCCACGCAGGGCCTGGTAAAACCTATCAGGTCAGACTGAGCATGCATTACTACTGCTCCCCAACTGTCACTAGCGGGTTAAGATGTACAATCTCACACCGTACAGTGGGGACGTACAACAAGCACCATTTTGTACGAGTCAAGTGACGCTGGCCACGTGCCCTCCTTGTCTGCTATCTAGATAATCAACACCTGGCCTCCTCATGGTTGTTGATCATTCTTCAAGGGTTTATCTCTAAACCATATTCGCCTCTCTATAAATTGAAGGCAATGCACACAACTTCATAAGTTTTACACACTTGGGCAAATGCTGTCTCATAACAGTAAAGTATGGTCTTTGTTTAAGTGCTATCCGAGCTTCTTGATCTTCATCAATTTCATCGGGTCCTTACAGTTCTACACGGGAAACCAAACAACAAAACCATTCCCATCCCATCTCTAAACCGATTTACATACCATACGTAAACATGGCGCCATTCGTGAAGACATGATATAAAATAGCCGCAAATTTCTCGAAAATTTTCACATATTTTTACTCATTTCTCACTCAATAATCCATAAACTTTTTCCTTCTTGCACAAGTTTCTTAACCCCTCAAATTTCAGAGATATAACCAACCACCACCTCCGTATGGCAAACTTTGTTTTTATAACATGAATAAGACTTGATGCTTGTTATGTGGGAAGTTCGTTTAATTTACACCAATTTGTCTTTGATGTTCGTTTAGTTAAATGGACGTATATGACCAAAGTCTCGTTCATCCATTTACATTTATTTTTGTGTTCAGTTATATATAAAAAACCTTTTTTTGATGAGCTTAAATGGCTAGAATTTACTAATTTTTGTAGAACATAATCGATGTACATGATACTATCTCAAAACCTAAGCCAAAATTATGATCTGTCAGCTCGTGTTCAGACATCTTTAGCTGATAAACTGATGGATAATACATCGGCGAATAATCTTCAGGTATTTCATTTTTAAATGAACATTTTATTTTAAGTAAAATGCAGAAATTGTCCTTGTTGTTTGCAAAAATTGCATGTATCCTCCCTGGTCTTCCATAACAGACGGCCTCCCTGTGAGCAAAATATTGGTTCGATTTGGTCCCTGGCATTAACGCTGGTTAGTCCTTCCTCGTTAGTTGATACAAATTGAAGGGTAATATGGTCTTTTCCAGTGTGGACCCTTGTGACTATCACTTTCCAGCCATTTAATAGTCATTTCTTGGGTATCTTTTTCCCCAAATTCAAAAACACCTCAAAACCTAATTTTCTAAACACATCAAACACAAGGACGATTTCTGGGCAATGGTGACCTGTTTTTGTGGTAATGAAGCAGTTCTTTGTACTTCTTGGACTAACACAAACCCTGGCCGTAGGTTTTGGTCGTTTGCTCAAAGTGTAAGTTTACTTTATTGTTTTTGAATTTTGGTTAGTAAATGGTGACTTATATTATGTTGGTATTGATTTGATTATAGGTTCCCAATTGTGGTTTCTTCTTATGGTTTGATCCTCCAATGTGTGTTTGTTCAAGAGCTATTATACCTGGACTGTTAACATCAAGAAATCAGCTTCAAGAAAGGTTGAACACAATGGCCTTTGCAAATCGTCGACTTAAGATTTGGTTGATATGCAGTTGGTTCTTGTTTATTGTTAATGTTTTACATGTAATCTTGTATGTGATGTATGCAAGATAAAAATTAGCAGTAGTTGATCTTTTCAGTATGTAATGGTCAATAATATTGATGGATATGTAATATGTTCATGTGAATGTAACAATATCCTTTAATGTTAACAATGTTTTATGAATGCAAACAATGTTTTATGAATGCACTTTTGTTCAAATGATATAAGATAAGAAATTGGAAAAGTGACATGAGACAACAAATGTGATACAGTTATGTGAATGCAATATACTTGGCATAAAATGAAAGTGAAAGAGACAAGTTTCTGGAAAAGCATAAAGTTTGACTTAAATTAGTCATAATAGGCATTTGCAACACAGTATTGAATCAAGAGAAAAGCATAAAAGTACCCATACAAGTAGCATTAAACTTGGACACAGTCTTGAAACACAACAAAATAAAAGTCTTAAAAGGATAACATACAAGAGTAGCAACTTCATTCACTGCCATGCTTCTTTCTTGGTTTCTTTGAAGCTGCAGCTGCACTTTGACTTCCAGCTTGGCTTGCACCAACTTCTTTCACTCTAGACCTTTTCTTTCCAGCTTGGCTTGGAGCTTGACTTTGAGATTGGCTTGCAGCTTGGCTTCCAGATGTCCCTTTCTCTTTACAGCTTCTTTTATTGTTGTAACACCCCCAAAATTCGGGTCCAGCAGAAGCATACATGCATTGGGGTGCTACTACATTGGTATCACAACACAAGGTACAAAGAATGGTTTTTATTTCATTTATCTAGAATAAAATTTGTTATGTAAAGCATATAGTTTACATGAAATAAGAATAGTGCGGAAATAGGTCCATAAATAAATAAAGCGGTCCCAAATGTTCATCAGAGTCGCCTATGACCATGCCCCTTACCAAGCGCCTTCCAATAGTGAGCTATCGCCTTATACCTGAGAATACATGCTAAAGGTCAGCTTACGCCGGTGAGTTCATAGGTTTACGTTATAAAGCAGTTGTGGACCTGAAGAGTTATTTGCTAAGTGTGACTAGAGGCAGATACAGTTTCTACATTCCATCATCAATACAAACTCAAATCAATTCCATATAATTTGTTATATAGTGGTTGTTGTGAGTGGGCCCCTCAGCGGTCGCTAGTCAGGCAAACACTATAGTAAGGAACCACCCATTACTACCCTGTCTAGGCCGGAAGCAGATATCCATACTTAGCTAGGCAATAGTTATAGCAAAGGATTGCTACCCTAGTCTAAGTCAACATCTTTTGTTCATCTAACCTCAAGTAGTCAACACATAAGCAAATCAAAAGTAGTTGCAAGTCCATAAAATAGTTTGAGCTAGGGAGCTCACATATATATCAGGTAACACATAATGCCTTCGGATAACCAATTCAAGTGTATCAGTCAATCAATCAATCAATCAGATCTTAATCAAACAGTTCACGTATTCAGATAAACAATCATTGAGTTTAGTTAAAAGGAGCATGTATTCTCCCCAAAAACAGTTATGAAAACTGTTTAAAAAGTAGGGGGCTATGAACTCACCTTAGCCACAGCAATGCAAGAATCACAACTGACACAACTGGCATCTAGAGCTAATCACAACAATATCCAGAAGATAGGTACGACGAGTACAAGAGTACAGATACGGCGTAACCTAATATGCATACAATAATACCTCAGAATATAGCTCACTAAATAAACAAGTCTACCAGAGATAGTGTGTCTTAGTTTTCATGGATTATTCATGTAATTACTTGTAAAAAGTTAAGTATCAATGTTTCGTGTGGTGTGGTAAGAAAACATAGACTCAACTATAACTCACGCCAAAGAAGAAGAGACATCGACATAGTCGATAGATACTGACTAGAACTCAAGTTAATCAAAGAAAATCTAGAAAATGATGACTACTAATTATTTAATATAAAATAGGTCAATTGGTAAGTTTTAGTATTTATGTAATACCTAAAATTTTCAACTTGAGAAAATTACCAAAATACCCTTGGATTTTAAAAATCTAATAAAAACTATATAACTTAAATTAATAACTATATAAATTAAATATAAATTATATAAATGCACTAAACAAATTCTAAAGTTTTACCAAAGCCCAAATATGATCCAAAGTAATTATATAAGTCCAAAATAAAATGTAAAAAGCCCACATAATCCATATTAGGCCACGCCTAATTTATTTTGTTCCCTAGCCATTATATTTAAACTTTTGTACAAATAAATAAAAGGAAAGAAAGGATAAACATCACTTATTTTGGAAGGCATAAATTCTTGATTTAACTAGCCCTAAAATCACGGCATTTCCTTGTCCATACCTAAATTGAAACGCAATCCTTTTTAATTCCTTGATACGCTTTACAAAATAAAAACACATAAACCCTAAAATCACTCTAAAATTCACAC